>JANHGL010010762.1:18991-41330 GCA_024611195.1 Ceyx melanurus | reverse complement strand
GACCCTAAACCTCTTGTGCTCCAACTTGCACCCATTGCCTCTTGTCCTGTCATTGGATGACATTGAGAAGAGTCTGAGCACACAAGGAAAGGTAAAGCCTGTAATCAAAACTGTGTATTTTTTTCAGCCTTATCTAAAATGTCATAAGAATATTGTTCTCTTTCATTTCTGGTTTCAATCGACTTTAATTTTTTTTTGTTTTTTCATCACCAGACCCACAAAACTACTTAGCAACCATTTTGCACGTGGCTTAGAGCTACTGTACTGTATCAAAGTTTTTATGTAGGGTATAATTAGGATTCTTCCTCTGCCACAACAAAATTGTGGTTATAGACACTTTTAGATACGATTAATCAATCTTAATATACCCAGTGATAGAATTATGAAAACATTAAGCTACAATGAATGATAATATAAGGTCTTTTACCTCAAAAAACACTAAATTAATGGAAATGACAGGCTGACAGAAAGTAAATTGCAGCACAAAAGCATGAAAAACTGCATTTAAACGTGATGAAACTGAAAGTGCCACTCAAACTGCAGACAGCAAGAAAGCAGCGACAGATTTTTTGGTATCATTTTTAAGTTGTGTGTGTTTCTTTTAATAATTGCTTTTTTTTTTTTTTTTTTTTTTTTACCCAGAAGGTAAATGTCATAAGCATAAAATAAAAATAGCCACCTGAAACTTTAATAATTTTCTACAGTTTATTTACATGTGGCTGAATCTGTCATTAAAATCCAGACATTCTCACAAGGTACTACAGATCCTATGTGATGTTAGGGGCTGTGAGCTCACCACTCAAAAAAGCTGCACAACAGACACCTTTGAAATGTCCAGTCACAGATGTGATGTGCAGAGGTACCAGCTACAACAATTTGGGCTTTTTTCTGTATAATAAGTGCAGCTCTACTGCTGGCATGACTCAGCCAGGCCCTGAGGCAGCAGCTGGGCCTGATGTGGTCCAGCAGCAGCCTTCAGCTAGGTTGAAGTGTTGGCTGTTCCAGGATGAAGCCGTAAAGTTGCTTCACCCCCCTGAACTCTTGCTGTTGAGCAGGACCCTCATGTTGTCCCTTGGGAACAACATTTTCCCCTCCCTGCCCTTGTACAGGGGTAAATACCCACAGTGGTCAAAAGCAAATTAAGGAAAGGAGAAATGTCAATTCGAAGGCATTAAAAAGAAATAAAGATTCTTACTGCTGCAACGTCTTCCAGGTGCTCCCATTTCTCCTGAGGTTGCCAGGGTCTCGGGCTGCCGTTCCTGCCTCAGCCACCGCTCGCTGTCTGTAATGGACAAACCCCCAGATCTAGGCTGGTCCAGCAGCCCTCCACCCAGCTCCTCAGCTCTTGGGGCTGTGGGTGAAGTTCTCCTCGGGGTGCTGCACCCAGGCCCTCGGGATCAACCACCTGCTGGGCTGCTGTGGCCCTACAGCCCCCTCAGTGACCTTCCCGCCGCTAACGGGATGCTTGGGAGCTGCCCCCCGCCCTCCGGGCTGCATCGGAGCTGCCCCTGCCTCGCCCCTCTGGGAGGGAAAAGGCGAGCGAAACACACAGAGCCCTTGTGGAAGGAGCGGGAACCCTGAGAGAAACCTTCTGGTCTCCCCATCTCCTGCAGCCCCAGCTTCGCCAGACTCCCACCGCCGGGCTGCTTTCTGGATCCGCAGCAGGGCTCTTGGTTTCAAGGTATAACATGTATTTATGATCTCTGATTAAAATGTAAGAGTACGATTTTGAAAGGCACTGGAGGCCGAGTTGAAACCTCACCACTGCCAAAGGGGATGTGTGCACTCACCCGCCTCCTCTCTCCGTGCTGTCAGGATGGTGCTGGTTCTTGCCAGAGCACTTATATGCCAATTCCATTAGCTAAAATGGAAAAAATCAGATCCAAAAAAGCCACAAATAAAAGTTGAATAGGTCTCTGCCAAAACAAAGCAAAAATGAAATAATAAAAACAACAACAGTACAAAAAATCACACTAGGACAGAAATTATTTTTATAATATTTGGGAATTAATTATACCATGTGCTATGATGTCTGAAATGCAGCCTGAGCCCCTTTCATGAATGAAAAATAAAACCTGCCAGGGTCTTGATGTGCACGTCTCTTTTAGAGAGTGTTAGCTTTCCCTGTAGAAGCCAACACACTCATACAAATGCCTGTAGATATTCTACAGTAAGATTTGAATACTTTAAAAATCACACAATAAAACCATGAGAAAGATGCTGTGAAGAAAAAAGCATTATAATCTATGTAAGGATTAATCTAATAACATGATCTAACAATGTGTTTGTATTGTCATAATCTTGGAAAACTCTCTTGGGTGTGATAAAATTTAGCAACTTGTTCCTCAGTGATCTACTCTAGGCGATCCTGTTCTGGCAGGGGCATTGGACTAGATGTCTCTAGAAATCCCTTCCAACCCCTACCATTCTGTGATTCCCACCCCACAGACAGAATTTTTTTTTATCAGTGATTAAGGTATATTAAAGAATCTCTTGTATAGGTATAGCAAATATAGGTATAGCAAATTGGAGTGGATGAAGTTTAAAACAGCAAATTTTAAAAAGGAAATAAAATATATTTTTTATGCTGAGGGACGTAACTACTGGAGCAGTTCACCACGGGCATGGAAAACTCAGTCTCTTTCACACTCCTTAAATTTGAATTGTCTGCCTTTATACAAAGATATCTTCTCCTAAAGTTTTGGGGATGACCATGGAAATTGCCAGACAGGCAGTATGGGTCAGGTTAGACCATACCATTATAAACATCCCTTTTTACTGCAAACCATTATTATTATCTTCCTCACCTAGCAGGCCATAGGCTGATAGCATTTTAGAAAAGCAGTACATTTTCTGACAACATTGACTTGAAAGATAAAGCTGGAGTGTTCCCTCCCTAATTCCAAGGAAGAGTAGATGTCCTGAGTGGCCTGAAGACAGCTGTGAATTTGGATGATACATTACAGTTAAGGCCAAATACAATTAGTTCATCTTACATCACTATGGATTTTAATAATCAGCCTACAGTAACACAAGTAGTACACAGTCGCACATCTTCACTTTCCAGTTTCATTTAGTATAAACCCCTTCCAAAACAGTATTTGGAAAATCTTTTGTGTTTGTTTGGTTGGTTTTTTTGCCTCTATTGGTCATTTCCCCAAAGAGCAAAGACATATGTCATTGATTTTAATTTCACTAAGTGCATTCATTGTAATTATCCACTAGCAGAGTCCATATTGCAAAATAAAGATAATTGAAACCTAGCTTAAAAAAAACCCTGATGAGTGTCAAGTCCTATTCTCAGTTGACTTGAATAGCTGTACTTCACATAGGATTTTTTTTTTCTGATGTCCAGCTAGCAATGAATTTTGAGAAGGAAAATATGATAGAAAATAAATAGGAAAAAAGTACACTGTAAACAATACCTAATGTAAAATTATGCAAAATTACTTAGCAACAGTACATCAGTTAAATCAATATTCTGGCTTCAGTGCTATGCATTTCAGGGCAACAAGTTTTGGTATTTTCCAGACTCTTCCACCTTACAGCTGCCCATTAATTACCTTCATTTGTCAGCTGGCTGTACAAACAGGGTACAAATGTTTAGTCTGCTGCTTGTGTTAATATCTAGGAGCTGCAGTAGACAGAAGGTTTCCAGAACTCCACTGTATAACCACCCAATGAAATTGCTTAGCTCTGATGTTTGCAAGCACTACTAGCATGATTTCTTTTTCTTACAAATAAAGAGATTAAAATGTCTCAAGCTAACACCAGTTTGTTTGCATTCTTTAGAAAAACCAACAAAACATTTTTGAGCAGAGGAGTAATTCCACCTCAGTATAAGTTTTGAGATATATGTGCTTACTTACAAGTTGCATTTTAGCATTCAGTTTTAGGGCCAGACTGATTTACACAGTGGAATATTTGCATAAGCCACCTTGTGTTCCCACCCCATGAATAACTGAGTAGGGAGAAATGGAGGTAAAAAGAGGTCCATAAATGAGCATGTTCTGTAGGTCTTCTCAGGCAAGTGAAGAAACAGCAAAATGAGACAAGAAATACATTGAATGTTACTGCTGTGCTCCCACCAAGGGAAACAAACTGGATCTTGGGCATTGGCTCACTTGGTCACTTGTTGGGGCAGAAAGCAAACCAGAGTATAAACATGTATATACACACACAAGAGCTTTCCACCAAGCCTGGCACGGGAGCAGGCTCCCTCATTGCCCCATGTATCCAGCCAGTGCAATGCATCACCACAATTCTGAGATATTATATCACAGAATCACAGAATTACAGGGGCTGGAAGGGACCTCTGGAGATCATCTAGTCCAGCCCCTCTGCCAGGGCAGGTTCACCAAGAGAAGGTTGCAGAGGAACACACTTTGTCAGGAGGTACTCTCAGTCTGTTTGGTCACTCAACCAGGAGCATAACTCTGTCAGCATTCCTTAAACTAGAGCTTCACTATGAGGAGCAGCATCAGCTGCTCTTAATGCCACTTCTTTTTTTACCATCTGGGAGCTAACTGAATAGATACAGGTGGGATTCAGCCCTGTTCCTTCAAAGGCTGCCACAGAGCATGACAGGGTGAAATTTTTTGGCACTGCAGCTGCAGAAAAGTGGTAATTCCACGACCTATTAACTTTTTCCATATAAAAAGCCAGCAGAGAACTGGCATATTAACATATTGCAGTGGGCTGTCATGGATGGAACAGACAGACACAGTAGGGATGTTTTGCAAACATGACCTGACATCAGTAGGCTTCTCTTGTAATTGAAGTTAAACACAAATTAACATTTGTAGGACTGGTGTTGAAGTCAATTTAAATAAAATAGGTGTGCACAAAAGAGAGACTGTCTGTAGCCTTTGCTGTCTGTCCATGTAGAAGTATATATGCACCTTGTTTGTAAGAACTACTGAAGACAGCAATGGTGCCAGTTTACTTGGCTCTGTATGTTAATGGAATATGCTGGAGATTTCTGTCTTCAAGGTTGTTGCTTCTAGCTCTTGCTGAGGGAGTCTGCAGGTTTACACAGCTGAACTTTCCTCATTTATTTTATAGAGATTCTTTTTGTCAATATAAACAGAAATCAAAGTGAAGATGTTTCAGAAATAAAGCTAGAAACAAAAGACAGAAGCAGGTCCCCAGAGGGAGGGTTCAAGCCTCCAGGTCTGAGAAACTGAGGCATTAACTCCTTGTGTCTCAAAGGCTGTTGCTAATAAAACCACTTTGGCTTCCACAAGCCTGTGGGATGAACTAGTTCACATGGATGCAATATTTCTGCTACTGAGACAAAAGAGAAGCACAGGCCATGCAGTCTATGTCAGGATAGAGCACAGAAACTCACAAGGTCCTTTGCAACTACTGTACTTGCTCCTACTGACAGGATTTGATACCTCACAATCTTTCCCCTTTCCTTTGCAGTCATCTTAATTTCAGATGAGCAGATGTTGCTGTGACTGTCAAGGAGATGATACCTTACCACCAGCAGAAATGCAAGGAGAGCACAGGCTTTCCCATGGAACAGCTTTCCAGCTGGGTGTAATCCTTCCATTGCAAGTTCAGCAGGTAATCATTCTAAACTTAGCACCATCTGTATATCCTCTACCAGTATTCTTTTACATTAACAGGATGAAGTGTAAATGAACCAGAGCTTGCTTTACCCCAGGTAGTGCTCCTGAGTTACTGAATAGTTTCAATGGTGCTTCTAAGTAATACAGCTATTTGGCTTGGTTTAGAGCTGAAAATTGCTATTTTTACATGTAACCTCCCAGCATTCCCAGTTTTGACAATGTTATTTTTTTTTCACATTGACTTTTGTATCAATAGATTTGACATTCACATCAGTTGTGTGACTGACGTAGCAAGACTGCTATTGTCCAATCTATTGTTTCCCCATGATGATCTTTCTAGGAGATAAATTAATCTTGATGAACATTGCCTAAAAAGGAAGAGAGAGAAGTTTCCACTGCAGGACTATTGAGAATCAAAAGGTCATTCAAATCTGATATACTTTAAAGGTTTTACTGTTATTACTGTTTTGATTAAAAGTGTACTGGTTTACCAAAATAGTTATATGCAGGAAGGGCTCTTGGGTGGGCACCCACATGTAAATGCTACACTGAAATAGCTCATATAGCTGCTAGAAAAGCTATGTTTGAATAAGGATGTTCATCTGCACTCAGGAAAGTCTGTAAAACTAGTGTAGATAAGGCTTCCCTAGTAATCTGTGGCTCAGCTAGGAATAATGAACAATAAGCCCTTCCCCTGTTCCCTGAACCTGACTGTACAAAGCTGTTGTACAATATGGAGGAAGGGCATTCAGTTTTATCAATGAGTTTCATTCTCCTACCAGGTGACATGAATGTGACTCCCTTTTCCCCTGTGACAATGATATGTTATATTCTTCTCTTGGCACCTGCTCCTTTAGATTAGGACACACTTTCTGATCTCTAACCTTTAAAATACTCTCCAGCAGTGAAACAAGGTGGCTTTCAGTGTATACTTGGATAGCATAAATCTTTCACACTGTAGGAAGATGTAAGCATGTTAGTTGAATGGCAAAAGAAGATCCAGGGAGCCTTCATCATTTATTTTCTGCTCATTTAAGCAGGTCTATTTCACCAGAATAGACACACTGATGCTCAGTCTACAGGCAAGGAAAAGTCAAAATGGGTATGGAAAGACAATGTAGAGCCAATGTGCTTCCTTTCAATCATTGCCTATTTATAATTATTTTAAAATAGATTCAAATAGCTTCTGAGTAATAATTCAATAAAGCAAAAATACATATTTACATTTACATTTTACATGTATTTACTGATTCTGTTAGAGGAATGTGAGTACTATTAACATTGGAGTAAACAGGAGGTATAAATTATTTCATTCCTTGATGGTCTTTTGCTTTGTACTTTTATGCTTTAAGGGAAGAAACCCAAAATATTAAAGGTGTAATAAGAAGTGTGCCAAACTCTGAAAAGTGTGCCTTCTCCTTACCAGCTACTATTCTTACTGGTGAGAAGGAGCAGGTTCCAAAGCAGACAGGTGAAGGAAAGCTGGTGACAGCTGGAGAAAAATAAGGTTTATTTAGTGTGGAGGTGGCTGGTTTCCTGAGGTTCAAAATTTCAGTAAGAACAGCTGGAAAAACTCTTGAAATGACTTAAAGTGCCACAGTTTGCATGTCTTTCGTACACCAAAAGTTATTTTTTTTATTTATGTTATTTGTAGTTGGTTTTTATTTTGAGGGTATGATAATGTTCTACAATACATTGTATTTTTATGGAGCATTGTTTCATAAAATCATCACCTCTTCAATGCTGAGCTAGTAGGAAAGAATGAAATTTCACTGTAATGTCACTTAGATCTATCACCAATCAGCTCTGGTTTCTTCTCACTTAATTACTCATCTCATCCTAAACTATTTATATCTTGAAAATACTTGGGTTATTTTCCCCACTTAGAAAGAATGCAACTTGGAACAAATTGAAAACAAAATGAAAGCCAAAGTTGCTTCATAATGAGTGAGCATGGGGTTATTCTTCTGAACACCCTTGAACTTCTAGATAAGTTATTAACATTTAAAAAACAAAAAGCCTAAATCATCAGAGATATAACTGCCAACTTTTTGTGCTGAACCTTTTTCCTTTTTTAAAGGTTTGCAGTGAAAACATTGTTTAGTTCACAATGCATTAATTCTGCCTGTAAAAATTATTTTGGAAGGTACTGTAGTTTAAATACAAGTTTCCAGTCATATTTTCCCATTGCTTCTTTGTGGATGTGTGCTTGCAGCCAGGAATATCCAACAATGGCTTCACTTCTTTCAAGGTTGATATGTTTTACATTCTGGGTATGTTATGCAGTTTCTTTAACACAGTCTGGAGGACATCTGCAGTACACCAAGCTGGGGCTTCCCAACACTAAACCAAAGTGAAGCATTGAGTTGCTTCCCACACATTTAAAGTTCCTAACACTTGCACTTTTCCTGCATTTTAAATGTGTGGGGAAGGTTCTTTGCTAACATAATGTGATTTCAGCTAAGCTGTGACAATTCTCAGCAGCTGAGGATATCTTGCTCAGTTGTTACATACTGCTATAATTCACCTTCTCTGCAGTGATATTTGCATTACAGCTATTAAAATCCATTTGTAGAATTTTTGGCTTTACCAAAGAGGATAACAAATAGAAGTTTGTCTTGCTATGCTTTCCTTTGCCCCAGTCCTTAGGATGATCCTGAACTGTTTCAGATTCCAGCCTTCCCACTTCTGTGAGACCCCACAGCACCTTAGCAATGAAGGATGAGAGGGAAACTGCATGAGAACTCTCCAAGACTTCATGCCACCAGAAATATGCAGGAGGGGTGTAGCTTAGGCACAGCCTTGTTTACCT
This sequence comes from Ceyx melanurus, assembly GCA_024611195.1. Classification (NCBI taxonomy): domain Eukaryota; kingdom Metazoa; phylum Chordata; class Aves; order Coraciiformes; family Alcedinidae; genus Ceyx; species Ceyx melanurus. The sequence continues at coordinate 32,942 of JANHGL010010762.1, read as the reverse complement.
AATGAAGATTTACTGGTAATAACAGCTCTGTTCTCCACAAGAGACCTGCTGAGAACCACCTGTTTTGCTACTACAACCTGGGCAGTGAGGCAGCATACAATGCTCATGGAGGGTGGATAGTATCCAAGTTTTCTTTTCAGATGCTCATGGCAAAGCCCTTCAGCTTTCCATCAAAGCAAAACCAACCACTGCTTTGAGAACAGCCAGTTGGAAGTGAAGGGGACACAAAGATGGCCTTGTAGCAAGAAGAGGGAAATACTGTGATAAAACATCTCATTTGCTGAAGTGCTTGACTACTTTTAGGTCCTCTCAAGCATTTCAGTGCTATGAGGTATCCAAATAATGTCTGCTTATGCCTAAGTCTGGACTTCCCTCTCAGAAGCAGGCCTGACCACAGTGATCTGTAAGTTTGGGAATTCAGGACTATGTTACCATAACACTCAGCTAGGAATAAAAACAAAGCCTCAACTGGTTCACCACATGGCAGGCTTTCCACTTGGCAACAAAAGCCAGCACTAGTACCTCACTCCACTGCTTTGCAGTCTGTGGTAGCTTCTCATTTCCTGCACTAATCCTAATCCAGGCCCAGGACTCTAGCAGGCTCTTCCAGTATGAATTGGGAAGTCCAGGCACTACTGAAATCATTTCTGGGAAATTGCATAATCATTTATCTATAGAAAGGAGGAACTTGAACATTTTCAGAAAAGAGCTGGCAGGATCATTAGGGAATGAAAGGTCTTTTAAGACATTTAAATAGAGCAAAATGAAGATTGAGGGAAAAAATAAATCTGTCAACAAATACACTGGTGAAGAGGGGAAAGAGTAGGAGATCAACCTATTTAGGGTAAAAGACAGCACTGGTGCAAGGGTAAAAATGGAACCTGAATGATTATAGACTGGAAAAAAACAGGAGAAGGTTTCTGCAAGAGTAAAATACTGAAGTTGTGACAGCAGCACTGGAAACAGAAGGGTTGAAGATGACTTTTTACTTACTTTTTACCCTATGAAAGGGTCTGGATCATGGGACCAGATGTGATGGGGGAGACTGGTCTTGGGAACTGTGTTACTTAATGCAGTTTTATCTTTTTAAGACCTTGTCTACGAAGAAACACGTACTGAAATAACTCCAGCCATTGCCTCTCCAGCTGTGAGCAGGACCTTCACACAGCAGCTGCATTCCACAGGAGCAATTAAATGAGTCCAGGCTCCCCCATGAGCAAGAGAGACAGCTTTACTACATTTGGAACAAGTTACTTGTAGAACTAAGGATGAGGTTTATATCTCACTGCATTCATAAATATAAAACTAATTTCCTTGATTTCCTACAGTAAGCTTTGTGTGCACATAGACACGTTCTGATCATTTAGTTATTTAGACAACTAGGGAAAGAGTGCAAGTGAGCAAAAAGTGTGGTTTTGAGTTTCATGGATGTTATAAAGCATTCATTTAAAAAACTTTTTTGAGAAACAGGCAAGAGTCTAACTTTAATGAAGGATCTTCACCATTTGCTTAGAGCAGTTTCTTTTAGGATAGGTGTTCTTAGACATCTTAGGAACTTAGAAAAAAATATTTCAGAGCTACTTTAAATTTTGCATTAATAAATCCAGCTCTGGCAGGGGGGTTGGACTAGTTAATCTTTCAAATCCCTAACATTCTGTGTAATTCTGTGTGAAATAATTTTGCAAAAAGACTTTGCCTTTATGTCAGGCTCAGGACCATTACTAGAATTCTCTCTCTGCTGTACATCTGGAGAATTTACAGAGCTTTGTAGTCTTTTGTCATGGCCTTGTATTTTCATGCTATTGATGGAAGTCCTTCTGATCCTCTAATCAGAACAGGTAAAAAGAGTCTCTATAGTCAATCTGTCTCTTTCCTGTCCTGTTGCTGAAGAGAGACCCAGCAGTGTCTGCTGGGCTGCTGCATTTCCATGCAACACAGCAAGGCCTTGCTTAAATGTGTGGCTTGTCTTACAAAGACTTACTCATCTTCACAAGTCTTAAACAGACAGAAGCAAAGCATTAGAACTACATCTTGTGATCAGATTTAGATTTGCTGGTTTTAAATTCCTTGTTCTATTTTGTCTGATCAGAAGAAACTGTTCATCTAGTACAGTAAGTGCTTGCAGGCAGACTATAAAAGAATCAGTTATTCTCTTTCAGCATATTCAGCTAACAAGTAATCTTACCCAAAGATCTAAGCTATTTATTTATAAAACACAATTAAAAAATGGTCTCTGGTTTAAAGCAATTACTGTAGGGAGGGTTTGGGCCAGTTGGATCTAGCAGTGCACATAAGAGAAGGGAAAAACAATCCTATAAATGGATGAGATGAAGAAGATTTATGAGATCATCTTGAAATTCCCCCAAGATAAACATCAGGAATAAGTTAGGCTAGAAAACAAGTGGTGATTATCTGTGAGTTCAAGAGATACCTGATGTGTTCTGAGGAACACTGATTCATGTTATTTCAAGGTAAGATCCTGTCAAGGTGGATTTCAAATCCATGGTCTAAACTGGGCTGAACAGGAGACTTCCAAGGCCACCTATGTAGTACTGGAAATATAACTGGGGATTCTGTGAAGGATTTCCCAGCTCAGTGTTCATTTATATATATATATATATATACATATATATTTCTTCCTCCTCTTTATCAGGTCCAGACATCATGGAGTTTCATCAAACATATGTGAAATCCTATTTAAAGCAACATCTTACAGATGTGGCAAGAAGAAAAACCACCAAAACTGTGTCATATGTATCTCTTCAAGGTATTCTTTTGAATGAAGAGCTTAACCAACCTCCCACACCACAGCTAGTCCCATGATACAGATCCTTTCATAGCTAGGACAAACATCATCTTCAAGCTTAGGGAACTCTTGGTTTATTCAGTCAGAATATCTTTGGATATGTCTCAGTAGCACTGCTTTCTAACTGTGAAAAAAATTTCATACCTTTTTTGAAATTTCCTACATCATGCACACATTTGTAACAAGAAATCACTTTAACTGGACAGTAAAACAGGTTCAAAATAAATGTAGATTTAATCAGTAAATGTGATTGAATGGATTACTACGGGAGTTTTAGAAGGAAAATATGAAAGTTCATTATTCCAGATTTTGTGTCCTCCCTACTTGACTTGCATCATGTGCAGAATTTTTTCACACATAAAAGACCCTGACTAATCTGAAAAGCTGGCACCTATCAACTAATAATTTTAATGTAAATTTAATAAATATGAACCAGCAGGTATGGAATGCAAAAAAAACCATTATGCATCTACCTCCCTTTAATGAAGCCTAGTGAAAGTTTGCCCTGTCATTAGATTTTCCCCTAAAAGGAAACAGTTCAGAGAATCCAAAAAATAGCCCTGTGCAAGCCCAATTATACTTATCTCTGCCTGACAGTGATGAACTTTTTACGAGATAGTTTAAATTATATCTTTAAGACATTTCCTAAAAAGGAAGAGGTAGAGCTGTCCACAGCAGATTAAAAGATATGTTAAGAAACAATGAACAAACAATCCAAAGTTGGACTCCATAGTTTGTAAATTTATTTGCACTTAGCACACATCTGAATATCAAAACACTAAGTCAAATCCAGCATCAGCTTATACTTTACCTAATTTCCTAGACTTCCATGTGGGGCACAACACAGCACACAATTAGCCTGGCTTTCCAAAGAAATCTGTTTTAGAAATCTCACTATGGGTTCATATGTATGTGAGAAATACTGTTGAAAACCTGTGTCTATTGCAATCAATGTTGATGGACAAGTAAACAGCTTAGCTCTGTTTGCTACCTGCTTTGTAGAAATACTCAGCTAGGCAGCAAAGATCCACTTAGTATTCCTGTACTCCTGCAATGCAAAAATGGCTGTATCATGAAAGAAGCCTTTTTTTAGACATGAAAGAATCCCACACAAGAGAATTTCCTCATGCTTCCAAAGATGTGAAAGTTCCTAAAACCCATGATGCATTATTAATGCTAATTTTTGTAATTATAGCAGTTTGTGTAAGTGTGCATACTTACATCTTAATGTGCATATAATGTTATAGATTGAGTTTTGTTCTATACCAGAAAAGAAATCTATATTACTGACTGGGTCAGCCACTAACTTAAAGTTCTATTCTCATATTTGACCACTGGTGTGCTGTATCTTCCAACATGCCAAGGGCTAAATGGCTATGATTCACTGTAGTAAGGAAGCTTTCAGAGTGGAGGGAGAGAAGCAGCAGGACTTTTAAAAATCCATATTCAGTTTTCAGAAGTGCAAGAGGACTGCTACAAATGGGAAAGTGTGTAAATGACAGTTTGCTTGCTGTGGTGCTATATGATACCCAGAAAGCAAGGCACAGTGAGCTGCTTTCATCTGAGTGACACTTCTCCTGGTGCACGGTGAAGAGGCAAAGCCACAGTTTCAGGCATTGCAAGCTCTAGGACTTCACATGAACTGGTGTGCTCTTGGTCTTCTGGCTGTGGCATAGGCCCTGGTAACACCCTGTCTGAAATCAGAGCAAGACCCAAACACACATTAATTTTCCATTCCTATGCTGTTTTTGGTAGAAAGAACTGAACATTTGAGGCAGAGGGGAGCTAGGCATGCTCTAGCTCTATCTTTATGCTGTTCTCCTGAAGGATCTTAGCCTCAGTGTGCTGCATGTCTCCAAATGCCAACACAGTCTGAATGAATTAAATTCTAAGTTAGTGGAAAAGCCTACAGGTTTTTTTTATTTAGTGTGAAAGCACTGAGAATGAGAAATTGCACAGCCTCCTGTGGAGTGTGGAACAGCCATTTTTTGGTTGCATGAAGTGCAAAGTAATCCTCTTACTATACAACTCTCTCCCACCCTAATGAAATGATGTGGTGAAAGGACACCACTCCACATACAGACTACTTCCAGTTTTCCTCCTTTCATTCAATAACAGTAATAAATTAAAATATCCTTTGATTAGTCCCACATCAGGGAGCAATCCCCAGTATGATGAGGACACATATTTTTCATGATGCAGCAGCAATAAGGATATCCATTTCACTTCTCTCAATTGCTTTAGGAAGTGTCAGATACTCTGTGGCTACAGCATGTTTAGGGTTCCAAATATCACTGGGGTAGAATGTCTCCTGCCACCTTTAGAGCAACTAAACCAGAGTTATTTCATGGTGGTCTGGTCACACCTGTTCACACTTAACTGCTTCTGCACAACTTTGACCTCTGTCTGACATCTCTGCTAATGTGTCACGGCACAGTGAACATCCCTCTGTTGCTGGACATGTGTTGTATTATTTCTTGAACTGTGGTGATGGCCAGCTTATTCCAACTGCTCTTCAGACAGGATGAGACAATCCTTGCTCCCCAGCACAGTTCCAAAAAGACAAACAATAACTGTCAAGCAAAAAAATTAGATGCCTTGCTTGTAATCCCTGAATATTAGGCTTCCTCTAGCCATCACTATCCCATCTTGCCCTGTTTTCCAAGTCATGTAATCATATTTTCTTATAATTTATTATAGTTCAGACTGAGATCAAAGCCTAGATTTTCTACTCAAATGATAGTTTTTCATGGGACCTTATAGAAAGTATTATTTTAAGGTGTCTATCACTGAAACCTTATCCAGTCTGCTGAAATCACATATTTACACCACCATGTTGTCAGTAGTCTAATAAAGCACTGCAGTTCCTTGGAACTACTCATTAGATATCCCAACTAATGCTCTTAGATTAAGCACTGGTCTCCAAACGATTTACCTACACATTTTTTTTATTTAAGATGACAGAAGATACAAAAGTTGATAGAAGCACAGTGTTAACCTTTCTTATTCTAGAGATGTCAGTCTCAGCTGTGGTGAAATTAAATGATTTGCCAAAGTTCATGCCCACAGTTCAAGCCTGTGCTAGAGCCAAGAGATCCTAGAAGTTCAGGTTAATGATGTAGTTGGAAGATTCTTTCCTTTTCCCTTTTTTCTTCCTGTTACCTTGGTTGTCAGCCCTCTCAATGCTGGGGAGAACTCCTGTCCTTGTGCCAGTGCAAGCACAGCTTGCCAGTGTTAGAAAGCCTCAGTATGCACATTCTTGCTGGGGTTAGGATTTCTCCAACACTGACGCAGGATATAGGGCTCACTATAGACTCCTAGTTAACATTTAGCCTCTCTGTGGCTTGCATTCAAAAGTCATTTCATAAGCCAAGTCCAGTAAAAGGTCTTGCAACACTGTGGCTGCAGAAAGTGAACATTTACAGGCAGCTTGTCAACTTGTTGTCTCCATCTGTATTTTTCTAGTGGGAGCATTTTGGATAAAATAACGAGTGACGTGAACCTTTATTGAATTTAGAAAATACTTGATGATTAAACCTAAATACATGAACCATGAACTGCAGATATATACATCTGCCAGGGGAGGAAATACAGATACTATGAGTAAGTCTATTCTCACAATTTCTGCAGCCCAACAGAGGTGGAAGAAAAGCAAGTATATCACCAGGAATTCTTCTCTACTGAAGCTTTATGCTCTGTCAAAAAAGGAATAGATGAAAGCACTGAGACACAGGGCTAACATCCTACAGTATCATTCAGACACAGAAAGTAATGGCTGGAATTATGTTTCCTATGAAAAGAATAAATATTAGAAAACAAATAAGGCATCCTGTTATTACATTATTAAAAATAGATGGCAATGATATCTGCTTGGGACTCCAAGCACCTAAATATTTTAATTCTGATACTGCCTTTAGACTGGTATCTAAGGAGCCTGGCTTAAATGGTTTCAGTTAAGGTGTTTAGTTCTGTTTGTCTCAACATATTGGCAGTGAGCATGGGTTTCTGAAATACTGTTCTTGGTGCATATTTTCCCTTTTAAGTCTGCACCATGTCCATAGGAAGCTAATGAGTAACCTAGAGCTTATGCTGTGCTATAACACTGAATGCATTTTTAGTTCACATGGATCACAAGTAGTTGATGATTTTAAGACTGTGGGCACTTTTGGTTGTAGTACAGGGACCATGAGATGGTGGAAACCCAGATCTTGAGAGGAAGGAGACTGGAACAAGCAGAACATCAGCACTTTGTCTTGTAAAACTGTAGCATCTTAAGGCAGTAGGTGCCCTGGAATGACATTAGCCATTTGCTAAATGAGCAAATAGGCTTGACTTTTCTTTCTGGGGTGGTTCCATCCTATATAGCAAACAGGGAATGGCCCAAGGCTCCTTGATTTGTACTGAACCAAAATCTAATGGTGTGTTAGATTCTGTGACTATGACTTACATAAAGTCACTTAGACTTAGATAAAATCACATGAAACTTCATCTCTGAAATCAAAAGTATTACCCACAAAATCTGCCAGAGGTGTCAGGGTTCTCATGAGGGACCCTACCCCTGTCCATGGGCTCAGGAGCCCCTTTTCAGCTCAGCCCAAGGACTTTCATCCCTGCCTTAGCAATGCCATAGGAATGCTGGTCTCCATCTCTGCCACAGCTTGCATGGCACCCTGGTAGGAGGTTCCAATAGAATAAAAGTTCCTAAATATAGTAATACCTTAAGAAGCAAAGGAAACATAGCACAGGCTAAAAGTTACTCATCCACAAAGCTAAAGCCCTAGCTTCTCTGAGCACAAGTTAAAGAATTGTCTTAGACAAGAAGGAAAATAAATAGCTTGAAGAACATTTGGATCATACTGCAATGCACCTCTGAAAAAGAATTATCAATGGTGTAAATATTCTGGGAAATGTATTTCTCTCTGGAAATACTCTGGTCAGAATTTGTGATTTTATTGCACTGATGTTAATTTATACCAGAAAATTAGACCTTTTATAATTGTTATGGGGAGAAAATAGCTTACAATATTCAGAAGTAAACAGAAACTATTAGGTACTTCCTTGATTTCCTAGCAGTTGTAAAATGCTAATAGAGAGAAGCAGTGATGGCTCCAGCCTTACATTTGGAGTCAGGAAGCTCCTGAAAACCAACACATAAAATGGAAGCGTTTATAGGAAACAGATGTACTAATGTGCTTTGTGTTCATATGAAAAGCAAATAAATGCAAGCAGAACAGTTAGGTCACTGCCAATTTAATTAATTTGCTTACAACAACCATTAATTTCTTGTTTTGGAATGAAGTCCAGTGCATCTCTTTCTTGGCTTCTTGCATCATCCAAACTTTATTTGGCCTGACTATGCCATGTACAACACCTTCCCTGTTAGGCTTGCACCTGGGTTTTTTATATTTGATATTTCAAACAGCTGCTTCCAATTCTGGTCATGACTGATATTCTCAAAAAAACACCCACCCATAAAGTGTCCCTTCTCTCACTAATTCAAGGATTGGAAAAAAAATTAATGAGCTGATAATACCTCCTATGGTTTTTTGAAATTTAACCTCAGCCTATTCTTGGTGCAAATTTCTACACAAATCAGAGAACATCCTTCAGCCCTAACTCTGATAACTGCCTTTCTTGTTAACAACAATAAATATAAAAAAGGAAAAAGTACTATAAAGTTCTAAAGTTCTTCTCTCTGATTTTTTTATATATTTTCTGCTCTTTTCTGTCATCTTCACATACTGTAGTGTTACTGTACTGTTATCTATACCCATTTGCCAGCAAATGCAGATGGTTCAGTCCTGTACATACTTTGTAGGGTGGGTGAACAGGTGGAATGAAATGGATACCTTCAGTACATTAAAGTTTTGAGAGTGTGAATTCAAGCAAATATCAATGATTAGCAATTTTTATTGACATACTGTATCTTTGTCAACATGGGGAAGCAAGTAAGGTTGCTGTGGAAGTCATGAATTACTTGTCCTACCTATACAGGGGACTTCCAGAAGAAACTTTGGACAAACTGTGTTCTCCTGGAACCCCTGTCTCAGGGTTTCTGCTTGCCTCCTTGGCAGCCTGCTTCACCATCATTCAGTTGTGACCTAGCTTGGAGATTTGCTTTGCTTTCCAGTTTCCTCTAAAGCACTGGAGTTGGTACTTGCCAGAAAAAGACAGAGCTCAGTGTGGGGTTGTTCATTTCCCAGTATGGGACCTGCTCTTTACCAGCCCCTGATATCCTCAGCATAGTACCACTACTGACCACCTCAAGTAGGTTAGCAGGGCAAGTGAGACAGGAGACTGTGAATTGGATAATTATTGGGTTTTCTGGCCTGTTTTTTTGTTCTGTTTTTACAGAACTGTGCACAGCCCATGTTGTAGGATGCACATGTGGGAAATTTAGCAAGTACCCCTGCAGGAGCTAGGATAAGCTTTGGGATTTCTCCCTTTTCCTCAGGTGCCTTTATAGTTTTAGGTTTTCACTCTATTACTTTAGTTAGTAGCAGAGGTGAGGAAGTGTTTTCTGACATACTGAAGGACACATGAAGCATCTGTGGAACTTTCTGGGCAGTTGTAGAGTTAGAATACTTTGCCCCATAGTCACAGAAAATTGATGTGATACCCAAGGCAACTCCTTCTGGTCCTCTGCTCCAGCCAGAAGGCCAGCTTGCAGCACTATCTTGGCTTTCAGGAAACTGCTGTGTAACTCCCCTCTGGAAAGTCTAATTGCCATTAAGGATTTTATCAAGGCTTCAGGAAGGCAGAGCTGCTCACAAACCAGAAAGTCAAGGTGTTGATCTGACAATCTGTACTGGGACAGCTGAGATGCCAGATCTGATCACACAAAGCAGTACTTTACAAAAGACCAGAATGTCAGAACAGAAGCTGAGCACATTTCAACTTTGCATCTTCTAGGTCTTTAGATGGAAGGCTGAGCAGATCAGAACACTTCAGGTGTCCAGCTTCTGAGGGGAGTAACAAGAAGGTTTTAAAGAATTATGAAATGTACTTTATCAGTGTATAAGCCCTGTTCTTGACTTGAGCAAAGATTCTCATCCATAATACAGTAGTTCTTTGTGCCTGGAGCAATGGTTATTATTTTAGTTCAGACCACCCACCCTCATCACAAGACTGAGGATTTACAAATTTAAAAGAGCATTCACATAGGAAGGATAATACAGACCAAAACCTTCTGCAATAGTGGAACATTTTTCAGCAGACTAAGCCAGGAAACTGAGTGTAAAACATGACAAAGAAAAAATAACATGACTGCAATTGCTGCTGTAAGAATCTGTTTCTGCTTTCTGGAGAACACTTACTTGAAAGTCCTGCAAGATACTGACATTTTATTCAGTGAATTTTTTTTTAATGTTCTAATCATGGTGCTTGAAGCCAGTCTACAAATAAAATGTCTAATTCTCCATTTCACCCAAACTTCCCACATGCTAATGACTGATTTTTCCAGTGCAAGTTTTGGCCTAAATTCTCATTAGGTTCTAAATCCCCAGGTCCCTTAAGAAACATGTAGCCAAGAAAAGCCTTGAACCTGCTTGCATTGGAAATTTGATCCAAGGTTATAATACAGAGAATATGAAATCAGAGGCAAATAAGCATTATCTTAAAAATAAACAGTTCTTGGCCATTTACTTCTTCATTCCTCATCTACAGGAATAGTAGGGGATACTGTAGCTGCATGTCTCATTAGTGCTCAATAATGTAAATGCTGAACTGGAACCCATGGTTAATGCTCCGTTTCTAAGACACACTTATGGATGGAATTAGTTGGCACTGACTCCCTAGAAATTGTAAGTATAATACATCATAAATTATCCATGGCATAGATGTTCTGACAGGAAAATACAGATAAATGTGGTTATCTAATGAAGAATAGTCTGGAAATTGTGTCAGGATTTTACCTAAAGACTTCAGTGAAAGCTGATGGAACTTTCCCACTAACTTCATTAAAACCAAAGTATTAGTCTTTTGTCTCCAATTACTTAAAATTAGTGTATATTCCAGAGGGTCCTACCTGCTTGGAGACTGCCCTTAAAACTGCAGGAAGTAAACTGGACAAGTCAACTGAATTAAAACAGAATTGATTTACCCTTTGGTCCCATATTTCTGTAACTACTGCAGTCTCTTTCATTACAGCAGAAAACAAAACTTCATATTTTGATGAAGCTATGTACTGAATCACAGACACATAGCAATTTAAATGTTTTTTATTGTATTGCACAAGTTATCTATGTAATCCATGTAGGTACTGTATTAAAGGATCCACATTTCCCAAAACATTGGCTCTTGCAGCACACATCAGAAGCATTGTGAATAACCAGTGCCTTATTCAAAAATCAAAATAATCTGTTGCAAGTTTAAGCATGTGTGGCAGTAAATGAAGAAAAAACCCAAGGAGCATCAACACATTTCTTTTCAAACACACAAATATACAATTTTCAGAAGAGCACCAATAATGCTAAAGCAACTATTTTGATGAGATATTGTATGTGTAGGCTCTGCAGCAAAAAGCCAATATGCACACAAAAAATATATTTCAACTTTTAAAATAATTTAACCATAATATCTTGCATGTGTCACCTGTTTACAACATATCATTTCATATACAATGTCAGGCCCAAGCCTTAGCTGGTGTGGATTTGTGCATACTCATTCAAAGCAGCTGAGACTCTGGACCAGGTGTTCAAGCTGAAAAAGCCTTCAAATTGTTCATGTCTGAATACAGAGAGTGGTAGTGTAAGACTGAGAAAGTAGTTACAGTGAAGTGTAACAGAAATGGTACTAAGGAAATGAAGAAAACCACTATCAAACCCTCAAACACAAGGTTCTCAAAAGAGGCCTGCTTGGAAAGTGATGTTGTAATAATTTATAGAAGTGAAAAATCACTCTCAGTCTCCTTTCTGACACTTAAAGAGATTCTCATATGTTCAAAAGCCCATAGAAGTGAACTAACCAAATGTCACAATCAGTGTCATCCTTAAACCCTTTTTCTTAAGTTTCTAATCGTTAATACTGGTACTTAAAAACATTTTTTATTTGCTGAAAACTGGTATTAAAATTTACCTTCCTGCTATGAGAATTTAGCATAATAAAAATAATGAAAAACAATAGGTAAAAAAATAGCATTTTCAGAATATTTTTAGAAAACCCGTCAAACAACTGCAAAAACAGCTGATTAAGTGTCTTTTGAACTATGCTTTTTATTTGTTTGTTTTTCTTTAAGTGAATCACTTCTAAAGAAGCAAGGGAGTACCACTTCTAAGATTTATTCTTGTCCATGACATTGAGGACCTCGTCCAGAAGTGAAGGTCCCAGGTCAAGTTGTAATGAGAGGAGAGAGCCTGTAAGGTCTGAAAGGGATTCTTCTGACTTAGTCTTAGTCTTGGTCAGTTGACATGAGAGCCCACTGTCATCAAAGCAATCAGCTGTTTGCCAGTCAGTGCACTGGTCGGAGAAGCTGGAGGAGTTACTGTCTCTGCCATTAGTGAAATGTGAGGCAGAGCCATTCTGCTGCCACATGGCATCTCTGTATGTTTCCCCACCCTCTGTCTGTTTACTTTTCTCTCGCAGTTTTTCTTCTATCACTGGCTCACAGCTAAGCCTAGGATTTCTTGATGGCTGGATGGATTCTTGCTTTGAGCTGAATGTCACCGGTGACAATAAAGGCAACATAAGGGCTTGAGAACCCCCAATGGCAGGAAGGGAAATGGCATTTTTGAGCACTGGTGATGGGGTTTCTGTAAACACAGATTCAGAAGTGCTGTTTGCCCTTAAGAATTCGCTGTGGCCACCAGACTGGCTAACTGTTTCCCCTTCATTCCCAGGTAATAGCTCATAGTTGCCTTGCAGAAAGGAGATGTCTCCAAAAACATCATGTTGTCCCTCTTTTCCAATGTGTATAGTGTGACGAAAATCTCCAAGCGGGGGACTGATCATATCAGGAGATAAGATATCCCTTAGTTTGAACTTCTTCCCTTTCTTATTGTTAGCAGCTTTCAAGTAGATGGGTGTCTTGGCTGGCATCTTGCTTGTAGCTCTGAGAGGAGGATATTAAAAAAAAAAAAAAAAAAAGAAAAAAGATGAAGGGGAAGAAAACCCTCTTACAAAATCAGTTATTCTTGGGTTCTTCCTTATTATCAGGGTTACATCATTCTTTTGAAACCCTCTTGCACATGAAATCCCTTTCTTCTGATGCACAAAACTGGGGTATGTGAATGAACTCTCCCACTGCAGACCTTGCTAAGGCAGAGCACAAGTTTCAGGTCAGTTAGCAACCAGATGCCCTGCTGCTTCCAGAACTTGAGAAAACCTGCATGGGATACAAAATCAGATTATTATTAATTTCATTTTTGATGGCTCATTTGGTGCTGTTTTTACACATACATGCAAAAAGAATAATAATAAAAAAAATAAATTAGCAATGGTACTGACAGTTTCTGCCTGCAGATTAGCTTTATGATGTTGCTTCCCTTCATTAGGCAGGATAAAAGAGTTCAGATTAACAAGGGCTAGCCAACCTTTCTCTGACTTACTTCACAGCTTTTTTTTGAAGTCAGCATTTCTTAGACATGGTTGCTGAGCACAATTCATTTGCTAAATATCACTATCTCAATCTTCTCCTTAATTCAGGCATTCAAAATGCTGGCCTTGGAGAGTATATACAGAAACACATCTATCATATTTAACAGCATTAAGTATTTTGTAGGTCCAGAAGACTGACAGAATCATTCAGGAAAGCTTTTTGGAAATTGAAGAGACTTTGGATACCCCCATTTAGTGCTACTAAATTTTGTTGTAATTTCAGAAACTGTCCCCAATAACATTTCTGATAACAGTGCCCATTTAAAATGATAGTTTTAGATACTTCCAGAAAGTGCTAGTCCAGGTCTTTACAATTAATTAAATTCAAGCTGCAACAGGGTAGGTTTAGACTGGGCATTAGTGAAACATTCTTTTTCCTGAGTGGTCAGACACTGGAACAGGCTGCCCCAGGAGGTGGTTGAGTCACCATCCCTGGATGTTTTAAGGGTTGTCTGGATGTAGTTTTGAGGGATATAGTTTAGGGATGAACTTTGTAGAGTAAGGCTAATGGTTGGACTTGATGATCCCAAGGGTCTTTTCCAATCTGAATGA
>JANHGL010010762.1:0-18891 GCA_024611195.1 Ceyx melanurus | reverse complement strand
TTGTAATTTCAGAAACTGTCCCCAATAACATTTCTGATAACAGTGCCCATTTAAAATGATAGTTTTAGATACTTCCAAAAAGTGCTAGTCTAGGTCTTTACAATTAATTAAATTCAAGCTGCAACAGGGTAGGTTTAGACTGGGCATTAGGGAAACACTCTTTTTCCTGAGTGGTCAGACACTGGAACAGGTTGCCCCAGGAGGTGGTTGAGTCACCATCCCTGGATGTTTTAAGGGTTGTTTGGATGTAGTTTTGAGGGATACAGTTTAGGGATGAACTTTGTAGAGTAAGGCTAATGGTTGGACTTGATGATCCCAAGGGTCTTTTCCAATCTGAATGATTCTAATTAGTTAGAAACATCCACATACAGGTATCTTAGAAAAAACGGATTCTCTTGCCTACTACACTCTTTAGACTACAGAGTTCTCCACAGCACTTAGCCATAGACTAGCTCATGAATTAATGCAGGCCATGAGGCCACGGTGACTCAGAGGTGCTCTGTGCAACCAAATTAAATAGTGTTTGCAAACCAAGTCATCCTATTAGAATGTGGTCTCTGAAAAGCCTGATAAAGCAGTCCACAAGGAATTACAGGCAATTGAGTCAACGAGTTAAGGAAAAACACTCTTCATTAATGCTTTCATGGTGTGTTTCTCCCTTACAGTACTAGTTCCTCACTCTTAAGCAATCTCAGGACAAACAGATTTTTCTCCTGGACATTTCTGTCCTTTCCCTTATTAAGGTAATGGACCACCAGTCCCCTACAGGTCACTCCTCCTCACCAGAATACTCAGCCATAAAGCCTTCACACTTGGCCCATCACCATCCTCACTCCATGAAGCCTTTGCACAGCCTGTTCTATGCAGTAAGTTGTCTGTAACAAGGGGTACTTTTTGCTGCCTTTTATCCATGCCCCAGCAGATATTTTCCTTCATCAAAGGAAGAGTCACCAGTTTTAAAAGTTTGTACTGTATAGCTATACAGACAGATTATCAAGAAGTATTTAAGCATTTTAACAAATCAGTTACAAATCAGTTTAAAACTAAATAATTAGTTCCTACAGTGGGGTACTTAACTGTGCATCACAAGGGGACCTGGGAATATAGCTAGGTTAGTATTTTTAGTTGTTTATGGTTTGTTTGTTTGGGTTTTTTTGTTAGATTGTGTGTGTGTGTGTTTTTGTTTGTGTTGTTTTGTTTTCATTTTTTAATTCGCACCATTTATCTACTGCACTTCAGGTATTATTGAAAAGCCCTCCCCCAAAAAGCACAACAGATATAAGCAGATGAAAGCTGTCATACAAAATATGTTAAATGTTTGGTAAGTTATAAGGACATCTTATTCTTTTAAGCTCAGTTTTGAGGATGGAATTGATTGCATCAATCAGTTGAAAAGCACTTCAAAGCTTCTTTCTATGCAACAAAACAGCAATTCATCAGGATCTATAGAATACTTGGAGATTCATATTACATGCCAAACCATCAACTTAACTCCCCATCAGTGCTGTAAGATCTCCATTTCTGCCAAATGCCCACGGGAACAGAAATGATTACTCAATCAGCTGCCTTTCATTTTTAAACTGAATAATACACTGAATTTTCTCCCCCTCATAATCATTCTACCCAAGCAACCTATTTAGCTAAACAAAATGTCCTCAGATCTAAAGACAAGATCACTCTGAGCAAACAAAAACATAAACCAGCCTCACCATTTGGCTATCTAGTGAACTCAGCTCTATCTCACTTTCCAGGAATAACAGGCTGGATTCCCTTTGATTCCAATTCCTCCTTCTTTCAGATCTTTGAATCTGCAATGATTTTGGTTTGACACACCAGAGCAGCACTGCATTTTATTTAGCTCATAGCAACAAAAATAAATGCAAAGACCCCAAAGTAGAGCAAACTTTTGGGCATTCAGATCTCCTTCAATTCTTGCACTATGAGAGCACCCCAGTAAGGGGCAGTGTAAAACCACACTACCTCAGAGGATGCTGCCAGAGACTCCAGTGTCAAGAATTAGAATCCCTCTCTATACAGCACTCCTTCCATTTGACCAGTGCAAGAGGCTTTGTATTTGACAAGAAGTTTCACAATTACATGCTCACTGCAAGCATCATTTTCTCTCCTGAGAACAAAGGCTACCCTTCCTGCAGATTTCACTAGTCACTCTACAGAAAAACTGCAAATCACACCTTGTAAACAAATAAAAAAAAAGATTCCCTCAATGAGCAGGCTTTCCACATACAGCTAACACAGGCTTCAGAGCAACTGTGTGGATTAATGTATCACCAGCACATGGGCTAAGCAAGGGTACAGAACACACTCCAGTCTTGATGCCAGGCCACACAGTACAATTAACCTTATCTTAAAACTGAAACTTTTTCTAATCTGACTGCTAGAACAGTCAGTTTTGACTAATTTCAACTCACTAACTAGGTGAGTGTATAACCAAACTAGAAAGCTGTCTAATAAATTATCAGAAAGACACATGCATAACCAAATGTCCACAGTCCCAGACTGCCAGCCTGCAGTGGAAGACTTTCACTTAAGACAAAAACAACATGAAAGGATTTTTCTTCCAATAGAAGAGATGTTCTTCTCCTGACAAGATCCAAGCACAAGCCAAGCCAGAGAAACTGCAGCCCAGTGAAAACTAAAGTTTTAGTTTGGCTGTTAATACTTGCTCATTTTCATTCCTATCACTTCACACTCTCACATAAGTGTTTTGCTTGGTAACAAAGACTAATATTTTCAGAGACACTTCTCAATCTGCCTTATGAACCTTATGTCCACTCAGCAATCATCACCTTCCACACAGCTCAGAGTTTTCCATGGAAGCAAATACCTCAACAACTAAGCTTACAAAGCCAGAGACAAATAAAGGTCAAGGTGCAAAATTCTATTTGTGCACAAATGCCAAGACCTAGATGCTTAAGCAGTGTCCTGAGCAAAGAAATGATAGAAAGAAAATCCTATTTCCACAGAGCAGGACCAGAAGCAAGTGTGTGCTCTGAGAAGCTTTCTACTCCAATGTCCTGCAAGGGCTCTGCCTTTGAGAGAACATTACTGGCTAGAAACATGTTAACTATAGAGAAACCCATTGGCAAAGCATCATTGAAAATAACACCTTGTGGAGCTAGTCACTAAGAGAAAAGAGTCTGTACATTATTTAATTATCCAAATGAGAATACAGTAACACACCAAAAGACAATAACTAAATGCTAAGCTGCTGCAGCTTTTCTAGGCAGTGAAGTATCTGCAAGCAGAGAAGAATTCTGGGGTTCATTTTAGGTTTTAGCTCCTAGTAGCTTTCAGCAGCAGGAACTGTTGAGAATGCCCTTGTCAATGCTGTTCCTTTCACACTATGCTCAAAACACCAGTGCAAACCACATTTTAATTGTTTTGATACTACAGGCTTGAACTCATGAAGTCACAATTCCTGCATGCTGGTGAAACAGACTCTGGGTATACACAGTCTTCAGGTATAAGGAAAGCAGCAGATGCAGCATAGAGCTTTTATCTCATGTTCCTGTGGACTTAGGTGTCTGCATCAACTGGCAATGCCTAAAGATCAGAGGTCACATTTCTGTCTACTTATAGACTAGGTCACCAGTGAGACTTTGCTTATAGAGCCACCACCTTCCAAGTAGTTTTAACTAAATCACAGAATAACACTTCTCCCTCCAGATTTAATCTAAATTTACCTTGTTTAGAAGAGGCCCAACATTTGAATTCATCTGTATTAATCTGATTGGGGAAGATGTCTTTAAAGTCCCCACCCCTTTGTTTCTCCCTCCCTACATCAAAGATTTTGCACCTTGCTGATTAAAGCTACAGATCTAAATAGTTCATTAAAACAATCAGGCTCATCACACTTCAACTAATTTTCTCAAACTGCACTCAACCTACTTTCCTAGATCAAATCTCACCTGTTTTATCCCATTGTTACACATGTTTTTTAGAAAGTGAAAGAAAAAAAAAATCCCAAAAGCTTTCCAAAGCTACAGGTCAAGAGGGGACCCTATATGATGCAGTTCAGTAATTTCTCCATTGTCCTGCAAAGACACAGATGTCTTCTGCTAGTCCTGGAAGATATCTGTCCATGTTCCTCTTAAAATTCTCTACAGGGTGCAGACCACACACATTCATTTACTTGACAGAGGTTAGCTAGAGAAGGTGCACCTAAAGTCTCCCCTGCTCCAACCTGGGCCACAATGAATACATTATTTCATGCATTCTACATCTCCTTTCAGCCTTTTCATCTTCAGATTAAACAACACAAATATTTCAGTCTTTCAACACAGGTCTTATTTTCTGGGGCTTGGACAGCTTCCCCTCCGACCTCTTTTTCCTCCCCTCAGCTCAAATCTTTCTCTAAATATGCCCCAAAGCAAACACAATATTCCAGCCAAGATCTCAGTTTCTCTCTTAATAGTGTGTCTGCATTTTTCTTTCAGCATCACAAGATTGTTGACTTATGATTAGTTTGTGGTCCAGTAAAAACCTTACTTCTTTTAGTGAAGAACTGTTGTCTAGCCAAGTATTCTACAGTTATTCTTGTTCCTGACTATGCCCCCGTAGCAAAGCCTCTGTACTCACTCTGTTGTGTTCTATTCATTTCAAACACTTCAAATGCTTGGGATCACTTGCAATTTTAATCTTTGCCTCAACACTATACAGGTTTAATATCATTTGTTGATGGAATAATTCAGATTATTCATTAAAATAACCTGTAGTAACAGAGATGGAAGAGAGACCTGCAGAGTTCCACCTATTAATCTTTCCAGATTAATATTGGCTAAATACTGCAAGGTACTGCTGCATGAAGCAGCTTGAATTCTTTTAAGAATTGTCTGCTCAGGGGTAAGTAAGGAAACATGAACATGCTTTGTAATACAGATATATTTGTGAATGACAAGTAAGGCTTGGAAAACTTCCAGCTGTGCAGTAGCTGGCAATAATTAAAAAAAAAAACCAAACAAGCCAAACAAACAAAAAACTCAGCAACAAAAATAAAAACCAAACAACAACAACAACAACAAAAAACCCAAACAAAACCAAAAACCAAAACCAAACCAAAACCAAAAAAGCAAACAACAAACCAAACTATCACATTCATTCATTATCAGTGATCTTTGGAAGGGAAAGTAAAAGGGAAATATAAGAAAAATCATATAAGGTACATTTTCACCTCCCTTGAGGTGAAAACAATTTTCCTCATATAAATTAAAGATAAAGAGTACACTAGGTGTGAGCAATATGCCTGAAGAAGTGGTGTCATTAAGACTAAGAACAGACAAGGACAGGCTACATACAGTGTTTTTCTCTCCAGGTATATTTCATTTCTCCAACACACTCCTCCCCCTCCACCCCCTCCCAGCCCCAAACCTAAGTTCACAGAGAAAGAAAAAACAAGTTCTTGAAGTGATTTTATTTATTGCTGTCTCCTTTAGATCTGGCCACCTTTCCCTGCATCATACCCTTTCACATGGATCAAGCTGGAGTAAATCATATTGGCAAGGGTACATCTTTAAACATTTAAATATTTCTGTGCAGTGAGGTATTTCACCTGCTCATAAGAGTATTCATTTGAGGTTCTAAGAAAAATAAATGAAAGCCAAACTGCTTGGAGAAGAAAAAAAAAAAATCATAAATTTCATATTTAATTGTCCAACAGCTGTACCAGCACAACAGGAAGGAGCTGCTGAAGTTATCTAATTTGGGGCTGCTGTCTAATTTGAGCAACTGGCCTCAGCCTACAGTTATTATTTTGCTCTGTATTAGTCTGAGATGACAAAGGCCCTTTTTATCAACCAGTAACCCTCATCCCTGTTGAGATACTTTAATACTAACCAAGTGGTTTCTCAGACATCCTTTTTGATCGAAGTGAACAGGGGGAATTCCTCATGTGGTGATGGTGGGGGAGTAATTTTAAGCCTCCAAAACACATCTCTCTCTCCTTTGAACGTTCTCCAACTTTCCAACATCCTTTCCCAGGCAGATCAGAATTAGTGACATTTCATTATCAGTCTCCTTAACAGCATATACAAAGATAAAAATCACTTCTTTCTTCCTGTCATTGCTGCCTTATTTACAAACAAGAGTATATTTCTACTTTTATTCTCACCATCTTACAACAGGAATTCCCCTGTATTTACAAGGTAGGATTATATTACAAATAATTTGTAATTAAGAGTTTGTGCTGGTATAACAAAAACATGTTCTCCAAGCAGAATAAACAATGCTGGCAAAAGCAGAATATTTTTTATCACTGCTATTTCTTGGTTCAGAGTGGACAAACCCACTCTGGTTTGGTTTGGTTTTTTTTAGGATACATATATAATACATATATAATAGGACACATATATAATTTTGATGGTACAGACAATGGTGGGACTCATATTACACTGTTTGCCCAATAAGACTATCCCATATGGAAGAAGAAAGAAAGGGGAGGAGGAAAAAAGAAAAAAAAAAAAGCTTTCCAAGCTGTAGTTCTCCAGCAAATAAGCTACATTTATATTCTTTAAGATTTAAAAAAAAAAAACCACACACAAACAAGTCCCAACAAAACAACTAAAAAAAAAGCCCCAAAATAAAAGCAAACAAACAAACAAAAAACAAAAAGGAGCCATACTTCAGAAAGAGAAAACATTATTTGAATGTGCTGAAGCTGTCATCAATAATTTAGTAGAGATTTCTCAGTCTTTCCCATCAATATACTTCCTTACCAATTTCTATCACTTTCTGAAATTTACTTATATTTTGTATGTTTTTAATATATGTTTTGTTGACACTTCAGAGGACTAATGCCTTAAAAATCTGGCTGTAATGTAATATTGAGTTAAATGCCTTGGAGTCTGTTTATTGCAGTTGTGCTTTTGATCACTCATTAGAATGTCTTAAATATATATATTTATTTTTTTTCCACCAAGCAAGCTTTTTTTCCACTTTCCAACAGGTTTCAGTCACAGCTTTTAGCTTTCAAACAGCAGCATTTTTTATTTTTAATTCTCCAGAGACAGGAACGTAATGAGCTCACTCTCATCCTTTGTTCAGCTCCATGGACTGAGACAAGTCCTTCTTTATTACCTTTTCCCCTAGCTTTTTTTTTGTCATATCCATTTATACTTACAAATGTAATCCCATATAGTTCAGTTTTATCACTGGCATTCAGAAACTGGGCTCGTGCAAGACCATGCAGATTTGGGCACAGGTACATGTGAGTACAGAGTCCTCTACCTGCAGTCACACAGCCAGTGAAGGTGAGATGGGCTGTGCACTGAAGCACAGGCACATTTCCTACCAAGCCAGCAGACTAAAGTGCAAATAGCTGGGGACCATAAACTCATAAGCCACAAGATGGAAAGGCTTAAAAACTTCTGACAGTTCTCTCAGGCCAAAGGAAAACCATTGCGAAATGAGACAGAAAAAAAATCCAAACCTATAAACTGTGCCTATGTGCCACCTAAAAGACTGGGAAACTGCTCTGGTTGAACTCTCCCATCTGGTGAGGGAGATGGAGCTGTTTTAGCTGCCTGGTAAAGCTCGAGGCACGCTCACCCCAGCGCTGGTGTGCTGCCATACACAACAACTCGGGAAGATGTGGATTGGGAAGGCAGCACTGCCCCTGCCCCTTGTGATGGCAGCCAGCACTCCACATCAATTTAAGTGGATTACAGATCCACACCCTTCGTAATTCTGAGCAGGTTAGTATAGATGGCTTCTCTTTTGACACAGAGGGTGTAGTTCCCCAACCCAGCTCTGCTCTCAAAGCTGGCTTGAGAAGTTCCCACCCTGGATTCCTTGTTCCTCGGTGCTGCACTGCAGTTCCCTGTCCCCTCTGTGGGCAGGCAGACCTAGAGGCCACAGTGCAAACCGGCCACAGCAGCAGAGAATGACTCCCTTTGCAGTACGTGGCTTACCAACAGCTGCACCGGGACTGATGGCAGTGCTTCCAGAGACTGCAAGCCCAATATAACTGCTGCTGTCACAAAGGCATTCTCCCCTTCCCCCCTACACTGTGTGCACACTTGACCCCTTATGAGCCAGTTCAGCACGCTGGGAAATGGGTGTATAAACACACATCTAGGTTAGCAGAGAGATTACTACTTTCAGCTTCCACAAGTCATTTGAATAGCTCAGCTGTCTCACAAAACATCAGTCTTAGAGAGCAAGGGGTTTTGACAGAAGGGATGGACAATTCTTGACCAGCTCTTCTGCAAGAAAAAGCATCCATAGAGTTAGTTTCAGATTTTATTCACTTTCTGATACAATAATTGCTTGGTAGCTCTACTAGCTTCTGCCTTAGGGTTCCCAAGACTGCTAGCATGTTGATTTTTTTTCCAACTATACTAGTTTATTATTATTACTATTTTTTAAAGGATCTCTAGCTTAACATTTTCTTAACTGGTATCTTCTGACAAACGACAATCAAAACAAAATAGTGTATAGCAGCATCCCAATAAAACAAAAACCCAACACCCTCCTCCCCTCAAAAAAACCCAAAAAAAAAACCCCAAACCAAAACTCACAAAAAACACCCTTCCCTGAACCCCCAACTCCAACTCTCAAATACCCTTCATCTCCAAGTCAAATATTCTTTACCATCTCCTTGAAACACACAAGTGACACAGGCATATTATAGTGACCAGTTCACCTACACTTCAATTCTCAAAGCATTTCACTTGAAGTAAGTATTTACCATCTTGAAGTGTCTGATAAACTAGGTTTAAAACAAACTTGAAGGCCAAAGAGCCCTCTATATGCGAAGACTAACAATGAGGTAGAGGTACAAAGCTACAGGAAAACACAAAGCTGAACATGAATTATTTGTTTTATTACACAGAAAAAGGATAAAGCCTCTGCTCTGTTGCAGGTCTGCCTCATTCAGAGAGCTGAATGGTCATCAAGATGAGGTGAAAGAGCATAGAGTTTGAGTAGATAGAAGGAAAATCTTCAGTGGATTACAAAAATCAAAGTAGATTGTTAATACAATTAAAATAACTATCTTATCGCTCTCATATGAAATAAAGGGAGGGAAGTAGAAGCAATATCTTCACTAGAAGTTCACACCATTCACCTAACAAAACAACTCCACTATTAGAAGGCACCATTTGAGCAGAGGTAAGAATGTGGAGGAATGAGTGACAAGTAAGAGAAGCGAGATGTCATTTTCTGGCTCTGCAGCGTGTCGCTGACACCCGCATACAGCCCAGCTGGCAGGGACCCTCACACTGGGCAGCAGCCTCTGACAGCTCTGCCACAGATGCCTAGCTCTGTTCAGCTGCTTGCACTAAGCTGGTCAGATTTGATTTGATTTGATTTTTCTGGAATATATTGATATATATCTGGAATATATACTCCAAACCCCATGTATTTAATTAAACTGTCCAAAATACCGTGATCTCAGATCCCACTAAAGCTGCCTTCTCAACACTACTCCCAGCCAGCACTCAGCACCTATCTTCCCATCACCACAGCCGTATTTCCAAAGATAAGTACTCCTCTAACACACAGCTCAAGCCAATTGGTGAGCAAGACTGGACCTCGAGCTTGCATGTGCAGGCAAAATGACAGAATAATTAAATGGGTCAGGAAAACATCCAATGAACTCAAGCAGCCCTAATGTACTGCAAGTCAAGTCCTGTGTTTTGCAGCTTTCTGGAAAAGCATTTTGCAGACGTTTGTGTTCTCTCTGCACTCCGCAGGGGTTCCTGCTTAGAACTTTGCCTTGAGACTGCGAGAGAACATAAATCCCTCTGTTTAAAGGTCAGTATTTCAAAGTGCTCGAGAATGGACATTTTGTTTTCAGAAGCAGTGTCAAGGGAAAGCATCTTGGCAGCAAAAAGAAAACTTGTAGTAGGCAGTCAGTCCCATTAAGGTAATGTAATCATGACTCACGCTCCTCACCCATTTCCTGACGAGGGCTGTGCACCATCAAAAGAGAAGCAGCCGCAGCAATGCCGCCGCTCGGTAACGTAGCCGGCCTGAAAGGATCACAGACTACCAGAAAACAAACTCGTTACAGGCTATTCTATTTAAATCCCGGTGTAAATTGACGCTGACAAACACAGCGGCGGAATGCCGCACTAGGCAAAAATGGTAACTCGCCTTTGTTGAAAGAAACGAGTTACAACTTTTTACAACGAGTTCCACCCAAACAAACCCTTCACACACCTTAACGCACTGTAAATCCACGGGTGCTTAGGGAGAGGGAGGGGAATAGCCAGTTGCTAGTTAGTATCTAGAGAAATACAGGGTAAGTGGCCCTTTTGAAGGGGAACACAGCAAGCTCAGACTGCTATAGAGCTGCTGCCTCCCCAGAGGGACTATAAAAAAATACATAAAAATGCCAAAGCACAAGTTGGGCCTAAGTGGTCATCACCTTTTTAGTAGTGCACTGCAAGAGGCAAGCTCTGCCTCAGTGTCAGTCCCGTTGGGCAGCCTGAGTGAAGCGTGTCTTTCATTATGCAAATTGGCATTCATTTGTATAAACAGTTCTTAAAGAGAAAACAAATTTCACATCCATGTTGGCAGCTTGGTCACATTTGTTCCAAAACCCACATTAGGGAAAACCCCCAAATTAATCAGATATTTCAGCAGAAACTAGGCTAGACATTAGGTAACACAGATGACAACAGCACAGCACCTCTCTGCAGCCCTCACAGCCCATATAGCATCAGAGAATGATGCAGAATTAAGACTGATCAGCAATGGCACTCCACTCCCAGGATATTCAGCAGACCTATACCAGGTGTATGACAGCCAACTTCAACCTGAATTTAACAGCAACTTGGCTTTTCAGTAATGCCTCAGCTTACCTCTTAGAAATCTCAGACATTTTGCTCCTCACATGATACAGAATACTAGGGGACAGGTAGGAGAAACAGTTGCAAAAAGTTATATTTAGTCCTGAATAAACCAACACCAGATAAATATACTAAACCCATACTTCATTTAGAGTGCACTAAATACTTCAGAGTTGAGAGAAGCTAGTACTGAAATAGAGTCTGCATATACCAAGGCCTTAAACTCCATTGGGACACTTCTGCTAGACTTTTAGACCTCTGCTTGGTCATCACATGTCTTATTTATACAACTAAGAGCACTGAAATGAGATGCAGCACTCCCTTTGGGCATGGATGCACCTCAGACATGACCAATAACAAGCTGTTACCACATGCTGCAGGTCTGTCAAATACCAATTCATACAGCTGGTGGGAAGGTAGCAGAGTGTAGGCAGAAAAAATAAAGAACTTAATTTGGGGACCTACTTTCTTGTGTAAAGGGCATATTTATTTACTTAATCCTCTAATAAGTAAGATGAACTGCTTTTCCTAAAGGCTATTTAAAGCAAATTTCTAATGGCTCTTGCAAGCTCCAGGGAGCCAGAACTCAAGTCATGGGAGGAGTGTTCCATGCTTTGGAAATTGGAGAAAAGGTGATATACATTGTAGAGCTCTCAGAATTACAGAAGAGTACCTGACCAGAGACAATACACTCCAAAAATTTAAGAACTTGCATCAGAGGAGTGAAGCAAAGTGTCTCTGTTGCTGCTTCAGTACACTACAAAGATTCACCTGAGAAATAGTTCAACACCCCTATTGCTATAGTCCTGTGCTTCTTAAGATAAGCAACACCCACAGGAAAAAAAATGGGATTTTGTTGTTTTATTTGTATTCTCTCAGAACAAAGAATACTAAATACGGGGAGTTCTACAATTATTCAAACTAAACAGATACATTTTCTTAAACAAAAATCCTGCCACAAATACTGCTGTTAAACATTTGCCATTCCTGGAAAGACCATAATCTGTTCACTTTAGTGGGAACAAAGGTGGGGAGGCAGAGGCAATTTAGCGTTCGACAATAATGACTCTTCTCAATGTCATCCAATGACAGGACAAGAGGCAAGTTGGAGCACAAGAGGTTTAGAGTCAACACAAGGAAAAACTTTTTCTCAGTGAGGGTGACAAAGCTCTGGAACAGGCTGCCCAGGGGGGTTGTGGAATCTCCTTCTCTGGGGATGTTTAAAACCCACCTGAACAAATTCCTGTGTGACCTGATCTAGGTGATCCTGCTTAGGTAAGGGGACTGCACCAGATGATCTTTTGAGGACCCTTCCAATCCCTAAAGTACTGTGATACTGTAATAAAAACCCAAACAACAATAAAAAGAAAAGAAATTCTGCACCTAATAATTAAACCAAAACTGTCCAACCACAACACATTAGCACCCTGCAGCAGAACAGTTAACTTCTAATAGCCACCAGGTTCCCAGGTTAGTGGCTGATAATTAAGAAAGTTCACACCTCCCCAAGTGAGTATTTCAGACTGCTTAAGAAGTAATGAAACTCTCTTTCATACCTCCTGCTAGTCCCCTTTCTTAGGAAATATTCTTTTTCTCCTTGGTCAAACTTAAGTACTCATGCCCTCAACTGAGTGCAACAAAGAATTTACCAGTATAATTAACATCTCAGTACACATGCATTTGCAAAGCAACAATCAATCCCACCAGGAAGTACAAATAACTCCTATTTATGTTCTTTTTTCCTATAATATTTTAATAGCAGCAATGAACCAAAATTAACATGTTGTAACACTGCAGCAGTTGACAGCTATTAATGCCACTTTTTCCATAGCTTAAAATAAATGATCAAGATTGACTTTTTGAGTCCGTCCACATCCTCTTTCTTAGCAGTAATTAAATCAGTGCAATTATAATTATTGCAAGCCCTAACTACTGCAAATCAGATCAGAAACAGGATTCTTGTTTTACTAGATATTTGACAAGAGAAAACTGGTACATCTGCAATGGAAGGATATGTGCATTGTTGGCTCATGACCATCTTCTTGTCCACCAGGACCCCCAGGTCCCTTTCTCCAGAGCTGCTCTCCAGCAGTTCAGCCCCCAGCCTGTACTGATACATGGGGCTGTTCTTCCCCAGACACAGCACTTTGCATTTT
Organism: Ceyx melanurus; assembly: GCA_024611195.1. Lineage (NCBI taxonomy): Eukaryota > Metazoa > Chordata > Aves > Coraciiformes > Alcedinidae > Ceyx > Ceyx melanurus. The sequence continues at coordinate 5,924 of JANHGL010010762.1, read as the reverse complement.
CTCTTGTTCAATTGCATTAAATTTCTCTCTGCCCAGCTCTCCAGCCTGTCCAGGTCTCTCTGGATGGCAGCACAGCCTGCTGCTGTGTCAGCCACTCCTCCCAGTTTGGTGTCATCAGCAAACTTGCTGAGGGTGCTCTCTATCCCTTCATCCAGGTCAGTATCCAAAGTAATGTGTCCAAGATTAAAATTTAAAACTAAATCCCACATACCACACTTTCAGGAGGCAAAACAGTGCTCAGAAACAAAAATAAGATTTTTGCAGGTCAGAAGAGATAATCAGCTGAACCTCATCCTGCTATTCCTTGCTTTGTAAGAGAGCACTGACAAGGGAAAGGTCCAGTATTTGGGCCATCACCATGTCCAGTCCTGGTAGCCACAATTCCAGGAAGATGCCACTAAATAAAAGAGAGTTTAAAAGAGCCACAAGACTGGTAGTGTCACTTATGCTTGCTAGATAGAAGCTAGACAAAGTAAGAAAGAAAATGTTCCTTTTTGTAACAGCAAGAATGATTTACCAAGGCTTGTGGTGGATTTTCTGATATTTGGATTTTTATTAAAAACAAACAGAGAAACATAACTAAACTTAATACTGTCATTGTCTAATTCCAACAATTTAGCAAAGCTCAGAGTCATAATGACACAGAACTGGGTAACAGTTTAGGAAAGGCCTATTGCTTGTCACAGACAGGTTCCTCAACAGACTGTTCTCATTTTAATCTGTCAAGGTATGGACAATGTTTTTCTCTAAATACATTACATTTCTCTTAAGACATATTTTGGAAAGCATTTTTATTTAGGGAAGCCACACTAATTTTTCAGAGCCTTTTTGTTCAGAGATTATGTTTTCTTGGCCATCAAGATGATTATGAAGGTTGAAAAGTCAAATCTCCTGGAAGTTATCAAAATAGAGCTCTCACTCTGACTGTTTTGTTTGGAAAGTTCTTTCAGAAAAACAAAGCAAAACAAAAACACACCACCACCAAACAACCAAACAAAACCCAAACAACCAAACCACAAACCAAAAAACACCATAGATACCTGTTTGACACGACTTCAAATACTGCATGGAGAACTGAATACCCCAGTTTGAGATTTACAGGCTTTGAAAGCTGTTTCACCTCTGATGCTGTGCAAGCAGGACACACCTTTCACAGCAACTTATCCCATTCAGAGTGAACATGGAAAACTAAACAATTTAAAATGCAACTTCCTAACAAAGGTATCTCAGATTTATGACTGGGCAGAATGCAGTTGCCCAACTTCAAGCACAAAATTAAAAAAAAAAAAAAAGACAAATGGTTTAATTCACTTTTATTCAAGATAAATTTAGATAATTCTTGATTTTGACAATACTCATTTTTGACAGTAACTATCATTTACAATACCTATACTTGTTTTTCAAGCTGCATCTCCTATACATTGTTACTACCATAAAACTTGTCTTTGAGCCCACATTTGTACTCTTGGGATATTAACTCAAAAACTACAAGCTTTGGAATCCATAAAGTCCAGTGACTCCCAACAGCTACCTCACCAGATGGACTGAAAGAACACACTGAATCAGAGCACCTAATAATTATCTGGTTCAATTTCAGACCAAGATCTTTAATTACAGAGACAGCTGCTCCCACTTCCTCAGATACAACACTGTTTTATTACAGAGAGAATAAACACAATTTCTTGATGATGCCTTTTTAACATGTCCTCCTACCCTTCAGATGTCTTGAAAAACTGCATTTTAAAGCTCATTTTCTGAGTTTTTTATAAATATCCAGCTTTCCATTAGACCAAACATTTTCTATCTGTCATCTGCAGCAATCTGTATATGTTTATTTATTGGAAGGATTAGGAAGAGGTGGGAGAATTTTAACTGAAGTTGTTAAATTGTTTCTCTAATGAGACAAAACAAAATCATATATTTTTACTCCCCCGTGCTCTCATAATGTCCTTAATTCCTAAGCATAAACCACACCTAAAAATCCACAGCCTTGAAAAAAAAATTTCTGGCACTTTTATTATTTTAAAGCGAGTCCTGACATTCTAATTTGTATCTGGGAATTTGCCCTTTCCTGTCACTGTAAATTTCCAGCACAGTCAATTTTAAGGCATTTTTGTTGCATAATTTTTGCAAGATTCAGTAACTCAGTGTCTGCCAGCTAAAGTCTCCCAAAATCCTCTATTAAAAATACCTCCCCTCCTGCTTACATTGCTCTAACTACAAACTCCTCAGCAGGAAGGAATAACCATCAGCCCAAATTCAGAGGAGGGATAGAACCTCTGCAGAAGAGCTAGGGATGTGGAGCCAGGAGACAGAGAACAGTGCAGGTGGGGAAGGGACTGACCCTTATTCAGGGCTGCGAGGGAGAAAGGCATGGAAGCAGACTGATGCAGGAAAACTAGTATTTTATATATATTTCTATATAACTAGAGTTACTTTCATGTTTAGATTGATCATTTGGGCATTGGATCTTGCTTCCTTACAGGTTCTTCAATTGTATGCAGAATATATCTATGTATTTTCATATTTAAACACCCTGAAAGATTTACAGCTCAGTGGATAAACTGTTCTTACCAAAGGCAGGATCAAAAAGCTTCCAACTTCTCTGTTGCTTAATTAGATGCTGCTCCTGTTTTTCCCTCCTGTGAGACTGTCAGAGCATGTCCCAGCAATCCAATTGCTACACCATGCCACAAAGTCCCTCATTTCAGTGCATATCCTCCTCCCAAAGTTGATGAGTCTTATGGTAAAATAACTGTGACTGAAAGGGAAATTAATCCTCAAACCAAAAAATCTGAAAGCTGTCTGCAACATGAACTACTTGATTGTTCATCACTTCTGTTTGGAGAGGTGGGTTTTATTTTTGTCCTCACAAATCCCTTTAGGAACTCCTAAATATTCCTAACCTACTTGGGCTCTTGCTATTGTAACTTATTTTGGACTAGAAATATGTATATTTATGTATATTTAAGAGAGCTGTACATCCCATTCTGATATAAAATAGATTACTGTGTTGCCTTTGCTCTTTGGCCTTAGTGGATCTTATCTGGAGCCTGAGATGGGAATTCATCATGCCTGAGGGTGTATACAGACAAAGGCAGAAGAAATATAGTCTCTCTCCCCACTAAAATCATCCATCCAAGTGGGGAAGGGCCACAGTGGAACAGAGGAGCTGCCCTACAAATTACTGGCCTTCTCAGTCCACTATCTTGTTCCTAACACTAGATTTTCTGTTCAGCCTGCATGACTGTACCACTAATTACTTTGCTAATAACAAACAAGTTAGAGCAGCTATGATGTTAACAATCCAGACTTTTAATTTAAGGTTTTCTTTAAACTGACTAGGTTCTACAATTTATTTCTATGCAAGAGGATCAAACCGAGCAATGTGTTACTACAAATTTCTGCTTTTGTAGCATTAGAAACCCTACTCATAAACTATGGATCTAGAAAATCTCACAAAAGACAGTTGTTCAGTTGTGGCATCTTTTGGGGCAGGGAATACAAATAGCTTTGCAATTGAGTTGTAACTGTTGTGAGCATCACCTCCCTCCCATTTCACCTTGCCACTCCAAATGCTTGACCTAAGTAGAATACAATTCTGTATGCCATATACACAGCCTATGTGTGGCTGTGCTGCTCTCTTCTTTACCTCCATCTGGTTTTTAAACACCCCCAGTTACACTGCATCTTACCCTCATATGAGCTGTGGTGGTCATCTGCTAGAGAGCCACGAGCGAGCACAGAACAGCTGAAATTTGATGAAGAGCAGGAATCTTTTGTATCTGGAGCAGGGACATGTGAGCTGCATCTGACATGCAGGACAATCAGTGGCACTGTTCTTTCCTCAGCCCTCTTTCACTCACCATGCAGCTCTCCTACTGTTCAAGTCTTCTTTAAATTGGGCTAACCCCTAATATTACTTGTAGGAGCCATACATTCTTAAAAGAAGGGAAGCACCCAAGACTACACAGCCACATGCCATCCTCCAGATGAATGCAGACAAGTCATGCACAAGCTGAAGAGAAGTAGCTCTGCAAGCACTACAGCACAGGAGAGAAATGGTATAGCTGGATTTACATCAAATTACAAAAGGCAGAAGCTATATTTTCTTTTTTCTTCACTCTCTTGCAGCAAACACAGTTTTTAGTGTCAGAGATGCTTTTGATTTTATTCTTTGTGGTTACAGAAACATGTATTCTCAAAGAACCAGTGAGTCATTAATGCTTCAAATGACTGGGAGCTTGTAAAATTTAAATTGATTAAACTATCATTTGAAATCTGAGCATTTACACGATGGGCCTAACAATTCTCTGGAGTGAAATTTGAGCCAAACTGAAACTATGCTTTGTTTCCAGAAACATAGGTTATCAAATAATCCAAAATTAAAGACAAAAAATAATACTGATGACCACTCCTCAACAGAATTCCTCATTAAAAGTAGCAGCAAGAAAGCCTGAATAATATAAAGTTCCTTAATGGTGGTGTGTCACATTGAAGATAAGTACTTATGGTGTCCATCTTAAGCACAGAAAAGGTGTAGGAAAAAGAAAACCAAAACATTCACCTTGAGCTCCACCACATCTTGGACTAATCTTTGCCTGAGTTTCAGATCTAATTTACCCAATTTAATGAATAAGCAGAATCAAAGTCAAGCTAAATCAAATATGCACTGAATCATGTTAACCAAACTAAAGTTAGGGGTTTGTAGAAAATAATGAGACCTTCATGAAAAAGATATACGTAAACACAGATAATTTAGGCTTTGCTTAACTAGAGCTGGGGATAACCATAGAAGGAAGAACAAATGGAATGTGTTTCTGCTTACAGTATTTTGCTGAATACAGTTTAAAAGGTTAGATTTATCAAGTATTAGAATGAGGAGTAACATTCAAAGATTGTTCTGGTTTCATAAGGATTTTTTATTTTTTTTTTTTAGTTTTAAAATTAATTCAGTATTGATTTTTACAAAATTTTAAAGTTTTCTAAATTAGAATAATCCATTTCTGTTGTCATACACTTCTTGACAATATAAGTGAAATAAGGGGGTGGGGGGTGTAAAGCAAGAATATAAACATGGGAGAGGAAATCCCCATTATGTTCATGTACATCACTTGGCTCTGGCACACCACTCAAGCACTAGAATAACCAACCAAACAAAAAACTCAGCAGCTACTCAGAAGCTAACTTGAGAAAACCACCTTCTTAGAAGTCAATAAAGATCTTTACTAGAATAGAAGAAACAAAGAAAGTCTTTAGTAAAGCAACAAGATCTCTTAATCACTGAAGACTTAAGCCTCAAATCCTGTCTACCATCTCCTACCTGCCTCTTTGCTTCCTGAAGATTTCAAAGAATATTATTCATTATCATGAATTATCAAATGATCAGGGTTTCTCCTTGTGAAGAGCATGCCAGAGAGGTGTGCTGGCTAGAAAGCTAGTTTCACAACCTCTTCGGAGAGATGCTTCATAGATGCTGATGGTGGTGGCAGCAAAACACCTTTGATCTTTCTTGCAGAGTATCACTGAGAATTCTGAACCCCGTAATTAGAAATATACCATGTGGAACACTAAGGTTGCAAGTCAAAGAATGCAAAGTTAGGAAATTGCAAGATAATAGAGTAATATTATCATCCCACACACTGTCTGAGACAAGAGGGCAATGACAATGTGATCATAATGCTCTTATATATGTACCACCAATTTCTATAGGCATTTTTCAATTTATGAGTACTCTCTTTTCACCATAAAAAGCTGATAACATGTTTTTAGGTTTGCTTGACTTTACTGTTACAGGCTTTTAAAAAAAGTCAACTGAAAAAAAGAATTCCTTGGATACTATTTTTATGGTAGTGTTTAATATTCTGATTAAAAAAAAATAACACCTGTTTCCTTTGTTTAAGGCACAACAAAATATTCATTTT
>JANHGL010010761.1:17576-28943 GCA_024611195.1 Ceyx melanurus | reverse complement strand
TAGAGAAGAAAAATAATAACTTCCTTGGGAAAAGAATTAGTAAGTTTCCTAAATTAAAGACTTTAAATCTTGCGGACTACCAAAAAAATCAGTATTTTCTTTTTATCCTGGAGTAGAAGATGGCATTTTTAATTACATTTTAATTACATGGGAAATTTTAATTATACTTGCACTGATATCTTAAACAAAAAGATGTATGCACTAAATTAAATGTTATATAGTGTGATATAAAATATTGTGAAAGAAAAATTTTATTGCATGAGTTTGATATAACATTACCAGTAATGATGATGTCACTGTTGAGCTAACCAATGTTGAGACCTGTGTTGGTACCAGTCTTTACATACTTTTACCTGCCAAGTCATGTCTTAAAGAATACAAGAAAGTACTGCTTGCAACAGTATCTGACATTTTTATTTAAAGCAAATTCCTGGAGTCTTGCAATTATATGTCTAATTTCTGTCTGGTCACCAGTACTTAAAAAAACTCCGAACATTATATTTTAGGTTGGGAGGCAGTAAGGGTGAGTGTTTGATTGGGTTTTTTTATTTGATTTGTGTTTTTTTAAATAATGTCAATTCCAGCAGAATAAATACAAACAAATAAATACAAAGCATTTTAACACAAAACATGGCAATGCCAGCACAGTTCTCAAGAGGCACACTCTGGCATACAGTTTGTGTAGACACTATTTTGTCACAAAATGCATCAGGCATCTTAGTACAGTCTAAAGGTAGAGGACATGTTTCTGTCTCCATAAAGATCATATCCGTTCAAGAGTGCAGACATTCAGTTTTTGCACTTGCAAATAACTGACTAGGCTGAACTATTACTTAGCCTGACAATGCAACTTAAAAGGTGGAAAAAAAATAAAATAAAAAGAAAAAAAATTAAAAGTTTGACTTGCTGCAGTTCATCCCATTAGACATAGGCAGATGCATTTCAGTGGAGGGCAGGGATTCATTTTGCTACACAAAACTATCACCTTGGGGAAAGATTGAAAAGAGAGGAATGAGCCATAAACACTTGAGAAAAGGAACACCTGCAGAAGCTACAGGTCTTTCTGCTTCAGGTCTCTTCTTGTCAAATTTTAGGTTCTCGGTCAAGTCTAATGTTAGGCACTGTCACAGAGGCAAATGATAGTTGCTTTAACTGAGGCAATTCTCAGTTTCCAGTATCAGGCAGAACTTCCTTGTCTGTAGCATGCCATGGAGAATGCCACCCAGGTTGGCTGCAATAGCCTGGGAGGCCACTGTAATTGCCTAGTGTCATGCTGACACACCAGTACAGCTTCTGGGATCAGAATTAACATGCCTCTCTGTGCTGCACAATAACAAGTGGCTCTACCACACACCTTACTGTACAGCTGTGCCTTATGCTTTTGTTATCATTTCTGACTAAAGTCATATGGGAAAAAAACCAACCAAACAACAACAATAAAAACCAAACAAAGCCAAAAAAAACCCAACCAGTTCTCATGTTTCTCTAATAACTCAAAAGACATAAAATAAAATATTCAGGAATTATTTGAAACATCCAACCACTTATCCTTTTACCAGCATCCACTAGTCACAGGCTCAGAGACGACTCTGATTTCCAAACTGTCTGGCATCTTCCTGTAGCACTCTTCAGTGTATCAACAGTGTTTGGCACAGCAGGAGTCCACTATCCACTGTCCCATCCCACCATCTTCAAATTATTTCAGTAACAAGTAGTTCAAAGAACACAGACAACTATGTTTCAGTTGCTTCCCCATTGTGTCCTGGAGAAGTGAAACCTATCCAATCCTTCTAATTGTCCATCTGTTTGTCTCTCTTCTTCACCTATAAAAGACTTCAATTCTGTCCATCTTTCACCTGTCTATCAAATGTGTTTCAAGGCTTGGAAATAAAAATCTTTGAGAAATGTTGCAAGAATTCATGTTTGCATAGGAGATCAGTTAAATCACCTTTTGAGGGGATGTATTAAAGCCACTTTTCGCTTATCAAACCAGAGAAGCTTCATTCAGACAGCCCAAAACCACACAAGTGATGGCCAGCTGATTGACACATATCCAGCTTCTAGTCAGCAGTAGTGTACAGAAGTACTCATCTGGACCAGTGTAAAGGGAACAGGGAAGGCACAGCTGTGGTGGAATGGCCCTGCAGAGAGCAATGTCAAGGCCATGGGAAGAAGATGAGATGCTACAGAGAGATGGTTATTATTGTTTAGGGCACAAACAACACAAATCCTTTGGGAAATCAGGCTTCATTAGTTTCAAGGTATGACACATATAAACATAGACAGTGGGGAGGAACCCTAAGTACACACATTGCGGTACACTGATGCAATAGAAATGCATTTTAACTCTGTGCCATATTAAAAAGAAGTGACACTATGAATACTGATCAAAGCACAGTCATGTCATCCTATAGAAATAATCTTGGTCTAGACAGTCTGAGCAGCCTTAACTCATTAAAGAAGACAACACCCTCAACCAATAATTTAATGAATACTTTCACAACACCCAGGCAAAATTAATAAATGGAACACTCAAATGTCTGAGTTGATAATGAACAGTGCTTCATTCTCTGCAAATGGAAGAGAATGCTATCTTCAAATCAGAAAGAATTAGGATCTGCAGAGCATGAATTCTTTACAGATCTTTCTTCTAAACTGTGACCTCCCAGTCACTGCAGTTTTATTGTCTAAAGAACATTCACATGCATATCAAGTTAGCAGCATGATTGACCTCAATCAGAGTAGAAGCTGAACAGTAAACTAGAGCTGTTAACTTTTTAAAGTTAAAATTTGCTCATCTGGAAGCCAATCATTAGAGTGTCGAGCACTTCAAAACATCAGCAGCCTACAGCTGATCCCCTACAGACTGCTAAGAAATTGAGGATCTCCTCCAGGGATACAGTAAACAATATCATGTCAATGTTATTGTAAATTTTATTGTCAAATTTGAACAAACAAATTTAATGCCTGATGTGAATGTATATTAGACCCCATCATTTCAGCAGCCTTATTCTATACATGTCTGTGAAGGTGAGACTGTCTATACAGAAGAGATTAAAGTTCAGAACCTCATCTACACTACCAAACTTTGAGATATTTTGTAAGCTTTAAAATAATATTTTTCCCCCCACTCTAGGTAACCTGTCCAAGATAATTTTATATTTTTCTTTTTCAAGAAAGTATATAACTGGGAAGTATATAACTACTGCCAAAAAAATATCAGGCCATCTATGGATAATAATCTAAAATTTTATGAAATACCCAATACTGCCATAGATCTATTAAAACTAACTTCTGTGAAGCTTGCTGTTTCTACATGGCATAACTGGCATCATTAAAAATACTATTGTCTCCTAATACTGGGACAAATTTCTATTTGGATCAGTTCTGCTTTTTCTGCAGTAAAACAAGATCTGCTGACCTTGGATAAGCTCCTTCTGAATTCAAAGTTTGCTTCCAAGTTCAGTTTTTAAAGGAAAGTCATCATCCTGACCAGGTTTTGCTGAAAATGCTTTGGCCTGGATAGTTCAAGGTTTTAAACAAAGCAGCTGTATTTATTTGCTGTTAGAGAATACCCATGCTTGCCAGCATTTAGTCAAAACATAAATTACATTCAGCAATAATGTAGAACTATATTTCAGCATTCTGGAAACATCCTGCTAAAAATCCAGTCTCTTGTTAAAGTAAATCTTCTTTAAATGCCTGCATTCTGAACTAGCTCTTCCTTTGTCAATGGGGTAAAATGTTTTCAAGAATGTTTTTGACTCAGGTGATGAGATGTTTGAAAATATCAAGTAGTATCTTGCCTTCTGACCACAAACAACAATGTTTTATAACATAATAGTATTAAGTCATAGTAGAGACAACTTAGAGTCTATAGAGCCATGATATGACATAATTCACACAGGCAGGCCAAATGACTGCACTGAGTACCTAGCTTCTACCCTGAGCAATGTAAATACAAGCATCAACAAGATGGTAAGTGGGGAAATAATCTTGTTCCAGGGTTCACTGTGACCATTTCCTCTTTTGCTCTTACACAGAAAGATACCCTCTTCCCATAGGTAGATTTCTGACTCCTAGAGCTGTTTCTAGCACCTTGTCTGTTGGGCCTAATTTGAATAGGTTAAAAGGATTAAAGGGACTGTTTTGAAGGTTTAAAAGCGGTAATTCTCTTGGCTGTAACACAAACCCAACATGCAGACTCTAGCAGAGCTGAGTTACTGTTAACAGGAAAAAGCAGAAATAAGGGCTAAAGCTGTTCAATGGCTCAGGGATCTGCGTAGGACATGTAATACACACGATCATCACCTAAAACCACCATGGACAACAGGTATGTCACTTACTCCTTGCCCCTTGGCTATCATGCTACCCTACACAAATATAGAAAAAGACAATGGGAGGTGTCTGTATTACAGAAACACAGAATCACAGAATGTTAGGGATTGGAAGGGACCTAGAAGATCATCTAGTCCAACCTCCCTGACAGAGCAGGATCACTTAGACCAAGTCACTCAGGAACAGATCCAGGCAGGTCTTGAATGTGTCCAGAGATGAAGACTCCACAACCTCCCTGCAGAACCCGTTCCAGAGCTCTGTCACCCTCACTGTGAAAAAGTTTTTACTTGTGTTTACCCTAAACCTCTTAAACCTATTAAGATATTTTTCCTGATTAAATCTTTGCTAGATAAACACCCAAAAGACCGTTCAAAAATGCAAGATAAGAGGTACCCCCTTATAGTACAAAAGTGCACATTAAAACTATAAGACATGAAAGACAATAACTCATTAAAACCAAGACAACTTGAGCCACAGCTTGGCCACATACAAAGGTCTTTTAGACTCCAACAAGCTGTTCCTCTTGTTCTCTTACAAATATCTTTGCAAACATCAGTACTAACTCAGTCTAAAATCATAGAATCGGAAAGTTAGGGGTTGGAAGGCAACTAGAAAGATCATCTAGTCCAACCCCCCTGACAGAGCAGGATCACCTAGACCAAGTCACCCAGGAACACATCCAGGTGGATCTTGAATGTCTCCAGAGAAGGAGACTCCACAACCTCCCTGGGCAGCCTATTCTAGTGCTCTGTCACCCTCACTGTGAAAAAGATTTTCCTTGTGCTTACCCTAAACCTCTTGTGCTCCAACTTACTCCCATTGCCTCTTGTCCTATCATTGGATGACACCAAGAAGAGTCTGGCTCCATCCTCCTTACACTCGCCCTTAACATATTTCTAGACATTGATGAGGTGCCCCCTCAGTCTCCTCCAGGCTAAAGAGCCCCAACTCTCTCAACCTCTCCTCATAAGGGTGATGCTCCACTCCCTTCATCACGTTGGTGGCCCTGCGCTGGACTCTGTCCAGTAGTTCTCTGTCTTTCTTGAACTAGGACCAAAACTGGACACAGTATTCCAGACGGGGCCTTGCCAATGCAGAGAAGAGGTGGATGAGAATCTCCCTTGACTTGACATGGTATGTGCTTGAAGCTCACATTACATCATGAACGTGCAAGGAGGGGAATTAAAATTATGTGATTACCCGGAGTACAATGGAAGGGACAAAGACAAGATTTTGCTGTTATAACTCTATCAAAGTTAAGTTAGCAGAGAAATTCAGTCATGTCTGGGGCTTGAGACTAAGGTTCTTTGCTGAAGAACAGGGTTTCTGGTAGCAATGCTCTATCCTCAGCTTGTTTACTTGATTTATCCTGGTCAATAAAAAGTATTCCAAGGGAATCATACGTTTCATGGCTACCTAGCATAGTAAAAAACTTCACAGACTTCAGTAGGTTCATAGTCCCAGGACATGTACAAAGGTAGAAATCAGAGGCAGGAAACTAATGCTCAGGGAATGTAAACTGCTTTAGGGTCACTCACAAAAGTCATGGGAAAATAATCCTTGTGTGAGGGTCTGTTCAGCATCAAATGCACACTTGAATCAGATCCCATTCTCACTTTTCCTTGCAGAACTTCGTGATAACCAGCACTGATGCTTCTTTGCAGGAAAACAATTTTCCTAACCTTAGTTTAAATTACTGGTATCTAATATTCTAAGTCAGTCTAGAGTAAAACTCCAGATGAAAGTCAGCAGTAAAGAAGGGCATAACCAGTTACAAAGGCGGTGGCAGTGCATTCAAATTCCTTGCAGTGCTCTTGTTCTATGTGTCACTTAGACACCTCAGTGACAAGCATGACAGATATCTTAGAAAACTATTCCTCTGTGATCTTCTAGTTACTTTCCCATTCCTCAGATGAAGAAGCAACTCTGTCTCTCAAACCACACTTCCTTAAAAAGTACTAACATAACTAAAATTATGAAATATTTAAAAATAATCATGTGGCATTCATGTTTTCCAGGAGATAAGAACAGAAATCCATTATATCTGCAACTGAAAATCTCAAAGGACAGGTTCTCTCCTTTCAAGTGTCCTGCTACTTCCAGCATGGGAATTCAGCATTTCTGATAAAATGTTGAAAAGGATGGAGCTGAGAGAGGGGGGTCTACGCCACTATGGGTAAACTAAAATAAATTCTCAAAAATTAAATTATAATTGGATTAGTTCTGACTGGCATACTTTATACATTCTCTGAAAGCATGTGGCTTTTACTGTGGCTATTAATCTGCATACTGTTCTTTTGAAACAACCTGTCCTAGGTGAACCTGCTTTGGCAGGGGGGTTGAATTAAACAATCTCCAGAAGTCCTTTCCAACCCCTAACATTCTGTGAGTCTGTGGTTCTGTAATTTTGTGAAATAAGGAAAGAAACCCTACTTTATTCTAGAGACAGCATCCAGTGCAAGGCTGGATATAGTCTGCATGCTCAAAAATCCCCAAATCTAGGTAAGGAATAGTTCACAAAGGGTCTTATTTCCCCATATGTGATCCTTTGAATAATACATGCTTTTCCCTCCATACCTCCTACACTCCACAATGTTCTTACATCCTTTATCACCAACCCTCATTGTTTTATACACATTTCCCATGATCCTTCCCTCTTTGATACAGTATGCTTGATTTACTGAATTTTCCTGTACAATAACATAGATCTCAAATATAGGTCATGTTCAGACTGCAGTCAACCTATCTCACCTTCATCCCCACTGCAGTACTACAGGGTCTCTCAGCTTCCCTAACTAGACCACACTATGACCTCTTCTATCTCTCCCCTCATCCCCTGCTTCCTGGAGCAACAGCTTCAGCTATCCTTCTCTCTTCTGGGCTCCCTACAGCACCTTAAAGATCCTTCCCCACTATCCTCCTACAACCTCAGCTCCAGTTCCAGAACATCTGCCAAGATGCAGCATGTATGCATTATAACTAGTATGGAGCTGCCCGGGCACTAGCACATGAGGCACTGGGCCTAACCACCCAGGAATTAGGGAATGGGAACCAGGTGTGCACCAACAATCCTGTCAGCTGTTACCTCTCAGGGAGCCAGTGTGACACGCTGCCTACCAGATGCCTGTCAGGTTCAGTAAATGGCTTCAAGGATGGCATCTAGTTCCCAGGCTTAAGCTGCTCCTGCTGGATCATGTTCAGCTCACTGGGAGTTTTGCCAGCTGTTTGCATGAAAGTGGGATCAATTCCCAAAGAACAGAACAGGTACCAGCCTCACTCTCCCATGTTACTTCCCCATAGCGCCTTTATAACCTGACCGCAGCATTACAATCACCGCCTTCCTGCTCTCTGCTGGTGCCTTTACTCCTGGAAGATGTACTGTCCACATCCACAGAGCTCCTTCTTTGTCCTCTTTGGAGAAATCCTCCCTGTCAAGATGCAAACAAAAATCTCAACCTGGGGATTAGGATGTGGAGTGGTTGAGTTCCCTGTCTTTCATTCTGTGTACTTCCACAAAATCTCCTTAGTACTCAGCTGTTCATTTATACACCTATGCTAGCACATGTTTTTTGGGGCCACAGACTGCATTTTTGCCCTGTTCTTGAACAGCATCAAACACAATGATATCCTGCTCAAGATCACAGTCATCAAAATGGTTAACATCAAAAGACTTACATGACATACAGTTTACAAATATATGAGTGCCTCAAATTAGAAAGGAGAGGCTTTGCCATGTATGCTAAACTCCATTAGTTTATGTTTACTTGGAGTGAATTGCTTTTGGTGAAGAAAGGCCATTCAGTGAGAATGGGGAGTGAGCCCTTTTTCTAACTAGTGACAAGAAGTCTTGATTCAGTATTTTCCATAAAGCTCGGAGGTTTACACACACACACCCCATCTCCCCAGGGGTAAATTCATGCTACCCTTGCTAAAATGGGGTGGCTTTTTTATTTCCTGTTATCATCATCTGCACTTCTAAATCCCCAGGAACAGAACTTGGAATGCAGGTGCATTCCAGAGGGGATATTTAATATTTTATTGACAAGCAAGTATGAGAGAACTGGTTCCCATAGCCACTATCTGCAAAAGTCTCAAGCTCATGCAAGGGGTGAGCATGTCTCTTCCTACACTGTCCCTGTTAAGAACAATTCCAGGGAAGCCCACCACTTCCAGAAAGGCTCATATTTCTCCATTGATCTGTCAGTTTTACTTGCCTTGAAGAAGGCACAAAATATGTGTGCTCAGGATGAGCATTCCTAACTCATAATCAGGCCTTTAGAAAGGTGCCAGGTGCATTATCAAAAAATAGCTCAGGTACCTATAAGAAAAAAAGTTACTTGTCAAACTCTGAGTAAGCTGGAAAGGCTGTGGCCCAATATGCTTCTAACAGCTAGTTTTAGAAGAGAGCATTTTTACACCTCAGAGGTTTGCATGTGACATCAGTGAAGAGGAATCATTTAAAGTGAATTCATTAGGGTAAATACAACTGGGATAGCCATCAGAGCACAGTTCTTTTAAACTTTTCATACTCAAGGCTTCCTGTGGTCCATCCCATCTGCACTGAATCTTGCATCATATGAAATCATGCAAATATTTCAGCATCATGACAATCTTCAGCACAGCACCTGTTATACAGCAAGTTCCATTTGGACTAGAATCAAAGAATCATAGAATCATTTTGCTTGGAAAAGAATGCTACCTTATTAACTGTAACAGCTCTCATCCTTCCAGTCATGCCAATTGACTCCTTTCAATCCTTCTGCCATGACTCTCTACATATAGGCAAGACAGCAGACATGGCTTTCTAGTAAATCAAATTATTCCCAAGTTCTTCTTTCTTTCACACAAATCCCAAGCCCTACCGACGCGAAGAAAACAGTCAGTGTTCTGCCTTGTCATCTTCTCCAAGTCCATATGTAATTTGTTTTGTTTCTGTTGTCCCTTCAAAATGTATCTTGTATACTGCCACTTCTTGAACAAAGCTGTCTTTTTCATGGCTTATGCAGCCATGTTTACACAGGAATGGCTAGATTAACAATGCTGAAGGATGTAGTTCATAACACTTTCCACTTCTTGGAAAAAAATTGTTTAGAAATTCTCACTTCACCCTCCCAAGAGCTGTCCATTTCTACCATGCCACAGCCTTGTGTGTCCTCATGCCACCCACTCCTCTCTGCACCCTGGCTTGCAACATGGCCCTTAAGAACTTCTATCAGCACCACCAAAAGGGTGGTGGCTGCAGAAGACAGTGGGAAAGAATGATTGAATGAATGGCTGAGGCTGATGAGAGATTTCTCAAGCTGACCTTGTTGTTGAAGAAAACATATGGAACAACATCCTCGGGTAGGAAAGATTTTTCTTATCTGCCCTTCTGCAGAGTATCACCCCTCCCATATCCATAACATGAGCCAGCACAGCTACAGAAGTATGTAGGAGTTTGAAGAATAATCAGTTTAATGACTGCTAGAGGTCTCAGATCAACTCTTAGGAAATTTGTTTGGTAAAGAAAGGAAGCTATATAGCTTTTTGCAGACTACCATTGCCAAGCATGTAGTTTGAACACTGACGTTATTACACAAAGGGCTTTTACATCTACCTTCAAGCTCTACTATAAAGTCACATTTAGGTGATACATTATCTGTCTTCTGTACAAATTGCCCCAAACAACGAAACTCACTCAGGTGCTACCTAAAGATTAATTCAGAATTGGCTAATGGAAGCCTAAAACAGGTCGAAAAATTACACTTCCTCTAACCAGAAGCCTTGTATGTCCCTCAGACCCACCACAACTGCAGGTCTTACTCAGCCAGTAACCTAAAGGCCCACATGAAAGTCCATTTGAACATGCAATTTGTATACATAGACTGTGCAACACATCCAGAAAGCATTGCACCTCTAGTAGATGTGTTAGTGCATTTTGGCATGCACAGAAACCACAGGTCCTAAACACATCAAATTTACCATACTTACATTAACTAACCGTGGTACATGTGCAATACCAACAGCAGTCAGTTTCAGATGGCACAGTGCCCCTGCCTGGGGCTAAAGCACAGAAATAAAAAGTGGAACTTCTTCCCCTGCTTTCCCCCAGCCATCTCCTGTATATAACAGTCATGTTCACTGCTGAAGAAAAACAGTGGAAATACATAAACCATTCAACTGAAGTGAATCCACACAATGGACTGTGTCTGACCACATCCATTTGTTCTTCTAGTCCTATGCAGGATACTCTGGTTGTCTCCAGATAGCTCCATGTTTTCTACGAGAGCAAAGAATACAAGTTAAGAACATGGCACAGTGAGAGAATGTGGGGATTGCAGAATCCACATGAATTAGTGTTGCTTTATATGTACTGTGATCTCTTAATCTGATTACTAGAGAACACAAACATATATAGGAAGAGAATCAGACAATTTTTTTTTGCCATTCTTTAGGCAGAAATGACATAAGAGAAGGGCTATATTTTGATCAATTACATTACCTCCTTAAGTAGATAGCTCAATTAATTCCAGGGAATTAGTGGCAAAAATCCTATTGATTCTAATGGATCCCAAATGTATCCCAGTCATTGGATTCAGATTGCTCTTCTTTAGACTGTTTTGAGCAAAAGTTATGTGACCCAGATGTGTGGGACAGACAAACTAAAGAAAGAACAGAATTAAACAAAACAGCATTCTAGACTGAATAACTGTCAAAGTTCTTCTATGCACATAACTGATGCTTTAGAAAACTTACATCATTAAACAGAAATGAATTGTCTTTCAGAAAAACAATAAAATCAACATTAAGGGCAGAATTCCCTTTCTTTTAGTTGCATATCCCCGAGTCCTGCTGCATCACATGTTTACTGACAGGTAAAGGGAAAAAGCTTCATTGCCAAAAAAACCCCAAACTAAACAAAAAAGCTCCACTATATAAAAAAATATCAAGTAAGACTCCTCTATGTGGCACAAATTGATAGGGAGATTCCAATAATATTTCTTTGTAATCAGGAGGAGCTGAAATAGCACAGATAATTTAAGATATTGG
>JANHGL010010760.1:0-21840 GCA_024611195.1 Ceyx melanurus | reverse complement strand
TTTCTTGGCACAGTCCAGGATTTCAGAAAGTAGGAAATTATATGACATTAAGGAGGTGAAGTCCTACTCATAAAGCCAAGTACAACTACTCTATATATTCAACTGTGTGTTAGTGTAATAGCAAGTGGGAAGGAAAATGTAGAAGCTATAGTACTTCTAGAGTAACCCTAGCCTTTGGTCTGAATAAATTTGGAGAACTACTTTGCTTATTTATAGGGGCTCCACTATTGCAGAAATGGCAGCTCTAATGGAAACTGTTGGTCTCTGAGTTTACTGAATGCTATTCATAAAAGCACTTCATGTCAGAACATAAAAATACTGTTTGTCTGTACTGAAAATTATTGTATTCCAGATGTTTTCTATGCATTCCAAATGTAATATTCGGGTACTGAAAATAGCTGTTTGACAACGTATTTTGTGGGTAAATACATAGTAAACCTTGCTTCTCTCTCCCCCATAGTGTATCACAGATGGAGTAAATGGGGCTGTAACTCCCCTGGGTTTTTAAAAATGCCTTCTCTGAACTGCCTTAGTTCAGATGCTGTGGCTGCATCATTGCCTCACTACTAAAATTGTCTGACTCAGTGTGGCATAAGGGATGCAAAGCCCTGCTAGATTAATCTGATAGCTTTGCTTACATCTCTTTCTGGGTTGTTAATCACCAAAACAGAGACTATAATGTGCTGCAAATATTTATTGGACTGCAAGTGTTATCATGCCTGGATAATCTGGTAGATTTGAAAGGCAATGGTGAGCAGCTATTCTGAATTAAGAACCTGGTAAAATGTAGTAAGAAGTAAAAAGAATTTTGAGTTATCTAATTAAAATTCTTGTCTTTCAACCTGGCAGAAGTGCTTGATTGACACTGGAGGAGGAGACTGGAGTGCAAGGAAAGATTTCAGGATTTGCTCTGAAAATGATAGTTTGTAAATTACAGGAAAGATGATTGAACTGAAAAAAAGTTTTGTCTAGAAATACTTTGTCTGTGTTGCATGCAGAGACGTTGTGGAGACTGCTCTTAGATGAGGGTCCTGTGCAGCACTCTGCAGCTCTGCCTGGTGCTGAGCCCATTCAGCTCATTCATCATCCTACAAGCAAGGTGGCCCAGCACCCTCAGAACTGGGCTGTCATTCTTTTGCATTTAAATGGACAGTGCAAACTGATTTTTGTGACTCGTGTTTTGGATAACACAAGCTACAAAATAGACCTTGCACTTTTTCTGTGCTGATTTCCTGATTCCCAGGCTGTGCCAGCTCCAACTAACATCAGCACTGGGTCTATTCCAGGAATTGTTTTGGATAGAGAACATAGGAGGAGTCCTCAATTGAGCTAATTTTCAGCAGATTAACCATTTATTTGCTGGTCCTTTCTTTTAATTGCATTTTATTTACATGACCTTAGTTAGGGTGTCATCACTATAAACAGGAATTTTAGATATTGCAAAGTTTCTTAGCTCTTTCTGTGGCTACCCATCTCTCCTACTTTGTACTTAAAATTGAAGAGATGTTTTTACTAAACTGACAAGTATTGAAGGTCTGGAACCAAGTTCCTTTGGAAGCTTTTGTTTTTCTTTTTTTTTTTCCCCCTTTGTTAATGGACTATCAGTTTGGTATAGTTGCATTAATAGCTAAAGGACTTGTAATCTTCAGTAATATTTAGGGTTGGTTATTTTATTACTACTGTGGCCAGAGTGGATGAAAGCAAAAAACAAAGTCTTGTACCTGTGGAACAAGTTAAATCCTGAGGATGTATCAGAACATAGCTCATTATTTGGTTATCTTCATGGATGAAGATTCAGAGACTGACCTGACTATTACAATGAACCCTAGAGGAGCTTTTTGAAGTGGGAGGGGTTCAACAGGGAGGTTGGATTTACCTCAAAATGTGCTTGTTAATGCAGTGAAACTTCATTCTGCCACTTTAAAATTAAAGGCATACCTGGAATGTGAATTTTATGGAACTCAAGGCTTTTAAAAATAATTATTTTGTTATAAATTAAGTGATATTATATGTTTCTTTGTGGTTTTAATATTACAGAATTATATGGTAATGAGAGAATTGATAAGCATATATTGAAGTATGTAAGTAGAAGCTATAATTCAGATACTATAGTTCACATATTTTAGTTTGCTTCAGTATGAATTTATATGTATATTAATCTTGGAGATATTGCTTCCCAAATAGATTTGCTTTCTGACTGCACCTACCCTTGCAATATCAAATATGTAATTTCTCAAACATCTGATAATATTCTTTATGTTTGGGTGCTTTACTTGTCTTTTTTTAAAAGAGAGGTACTATGATTGGTCTGCAACTCTGTAGAAAAAAACCTGTGTGCTTTATGAATTTCCTTTTAAACACTATCCCAGCCATATTTGATCAAATCTATTGTTGCTTATGTTTACAATAAGTTTTATGCTTGTTGATAAGCAAGACAATAATGTCTTCTGCAGCTTTGATAGGAAAATTTGCTTATCAAGCAATGAGCCTCTTATTGTTGCTGTCCACTGAGCTAGGCAGTAATCAGCATTAATGCAACTTCCCTTGTGCTAGTTCAAGATAACATGTTTGTGGATTCTAAGACATGTTGTCTTGTTCTCTATCAATAGTATCAATGAATTAGAAGATAATAATAATAGATCATAGTTGCAAGTATAAATTGCATGGGCCAAACCAATCCTCAGTATTGTCACAACTCACTTGATAAAAAAATATATATACTTTTACAGAAGTTCCATCATTAAGGAAGTACCATTATTTTGAACAATGAAGACAAAAGCAAGCTAACAATGAACTGTGTCAAACATGTTAAGCCTTGGTTGTTATTTAGTATTTCATCCTCAGAGTGAGAATTATATTAGTCCCATTAATATTACTGGCTTTATCATCCATCACTTGTACCATTGCCTTCTTTAGGTAACCACAAAATTAAATACCTATTTTATTTTCATTGTTTAAAGTGTTAGTTAATTGTTTAAAGTATGGGGAAAACACAGTTTTAAATGGGTAGGAGGGCAGTAGACTGGACCAAGCCTGGACAGTGGGAAAGTGAACAACGGAGGCATGTTTTCTTTAGATTAGAAATATTATTCTTTGGATCTCAAGGTGCAAATTATGCTGTGCCACAATGTTCTTTTCAAACACACAAGATAAAATTTGCATATCTAAATTGGATCAGCTTGAATGGGTTTCCCTGCTGTCTCACCCCTCAGCTGCAATCTCTCTGAAATGGCCTGCAGGTGGATCCAAATAGTAATTTTTAAGAGCATCTCTAAAATAAATATTTTTCTTTTAGTTTTATATTTATTTCTTGTAGTGAACATCAGCAAAAAATCTTCTCTGTCTCATTTGAGTATAATCTACATGATAATTGGAGGTTGAAATTTAATTCTGTTTATGCTGACTTTAAAAATAACAATTTCAACTGGCTCAATAAAATCACAGTTGTTTCATAGTGTTAAAATAGTCTTAGTGGTGTTGTTTCATTTAAAAAAAATCTTAGAACTGTGTAGTTTCTTTAGGATAAATGTGAAAAATTTTACTATAAAAGGGTATTGGAGGAAGACCCTACAAACTATTTTGTTACACATTTCTGGTGTGTTTTTTCCTATTTTTTAAAGGTCAACTTACTGATGCAGTACTGATTCAGATTCTCTTCCCTTTCTATAAGTTTTTTATTATAATTTTGAAATTTTATTAAATTAACCATGACAAAAGTTTATAGCTTATTTTTCCTCCAATAAAACTATTATATTCTTAATAGATTTTTCTCAAGTATTATTTCATGTCATTCATCTGCTCAATTTATTTTGTGTTCAGTATGACTGCTTCTGACTTAAAAAAGGAGCATGCTAAAAGATTATGCCAGTTAATCTATATTTTACTAGCTCTGTATGTATTTTAACAGTACAATTTTTTTTATATATAAACATAAGAAACATGCTATAAAGTCCTCATGCTCTGTTAAATGAACAAATGGAAGCAGGAAAATGTTTGAAGCCAATGGAGCTTCACAAGACCCTGTCCAAGGTGCTGTAGCAAAAAAAAGTGAAATTTGATTTGGTAGTTTTATGTAGGGGTGGTTAAAACTCAATATTAGTAACTATTTATCAGTTTACCTACTGGTCTTAACTCAGGATGGGGTTTATAACATAAATAGCGTTGAAATTTTGCTTGTAAAAGTGATAAATTCAATATTACAACAGAAAAATATGCATTTTAAAAGCTTTAAGATAAAAGAATCTCTTGTCTTAATCCTAGTGATACATCTAGGAAACAGGTTTCTAATGTAAAGTTTGACTTCTGCTTTATGCATGACATACCTTTTTTTGCACTAGTAAAGCACATTTTTCTCTTTACCTGAACTGAGGTTGTTATTCTAACCTGAACTTGGCAACATCCAACCATTCCTGTTGCCATTTCAAAGTCATGCTTCAATTTTTCAGTGCTACCCATCCCACTTCATCTGTAAATTAAACTTCCTGACCCTGGGAAATCATGCTCCACTCATCTAGCTGGGTGGATGAACTGAACCCAATGCTGAGGTAGTGACAACTATTTTGCATGTTTTATACTATTTCAGTAATGGTGCAATAACTGAGAAAACTTCTTTTAATCTCCTCCATACTGTTTCTTCCTTCAGTGAGCAGTATATCAAAGTAAGCTGTCATTTCATATGCAGAGAATATAGAGATGCAACTGTCAGTTTTTTAGACCAAGGTTGGTTTTGACTCTCATGGGAAAAACCTGTGGAAGTACTAGAGCTGCCACTAACAGTTAATTGGAAAGATTTTTCTCCCACTTTCAGACATGCAAGTGTACTAGTGATTGTAGAAAACTTGCATTGATGTCTTTTGTCAACACAGGGAAGAACAATGGTGCCAATTTAATGGAATTTAATGGAATTTTTTCCTGTCCTGGAAGTGTCACATCATCTTAAGCTTGGTTTGATCCCCCTAGTGAAACTCGAATTTTAATGCTAATGCTGATAATTTAGAGAAGATTTTTTCAGCAGCACACAGAATGTGTTAAGTGCATTGAGATCTGTGTGCAGAAAATCCAATTATATATGGTTATGATGTCACCAATCTCAGTGCATGGATTTGGCTACTTGCTTTCTTTTTTTGCCACAGAAGTATTGATGCAATTGTGGGTAGGAGAGGATAGTGCTGCAATGGCAGAGGAGGTTTTCTTAACACAGTTCAAGAGTTTTGGAAATAATTGTCCATGTGCTTTGAAATTATAATGTGCTTTCATTAATGTGGACTTGGAATTAATTCATTTTGTTGCCTTCCTTATTTAGATTTAATTTTTACATTGTAGTTTGCTGTTGAGTTGACTTCAGTGAGTGACCTATAATTTCCAATAGGAAGATTCATTCTGTAAGAACAGATTTCCTTTCCACTTACCCTATAATCAAAATATGATAGATGGAACACACAAATCCTTCATATAAAATTAGAGAGATATATTACATATTTATTTTCAGATACTCTATTCTGCAACATGTTATTGATAATAATATATAATATTATAATATATAATAAGAAGAACTACTTAATGTAGTTCTTAGGGCTTTGTTAGTTAGCAAATCCCAGCTGAACCTTGATCATTACTTTAATATGGTTTAAATTCCACCTCATCTTATCCCATGTCAGAATGGTGTGAGATCCTTTAATCAGTTTCTTGAATTTATACTCCTCTTGTTCATTGATTTGTTGAAGTCAGCACAAAACACAAAGCTGTATTTTGGCCAGCTAAGTTAGGACACTTAAAAAGTTGACAAATCATTAAAAGCTGTTTCCAACTACATTGGCTTTATCACTTCTATTAAGCCTATCCATGTCTACAAACCATTAAATTATTGGTTAGGTTACAAAACCCTAGTGAAACAACTCACTAAAGAAAGCAGCCTTATTTAATTTTCTTATTAATTTGTATTACTTAACTAATTTGAGAATTGATAACAGAATGTTTGAGTGATTTATGGCTTGAAAAAGAAGACCAACACTTCCCTTTTTGAAAATGGAAATTGGCTTGTCAGACATTTAGATGAAGAATGATCAATCAATAGGATTTTAATAAGGAGAAGGTTTAAAATTGACTGAAGGTGGCTTTTGTTTAAAGGTGATTTGCTATGTGCAAATTACTAAGCTCTCCCTGGAGAGGATTTTCAAAGGCAATAATGGGCACTGATTTTCTTTGTCTATTCCATTCTCTTTCTGTTCCCCTTGCCGGGGACTTCAGAGGGGATTTCAGTACTTACCTCTCCATTGTATCTTTGAAATCTCCCTCCCTGCTTTTTAGGTTCTGTCAATTCTACCTATTTGCATTTACAATGATATTTTTTTAGCAGTTACCCAAATAAACGTATTTATTTTCAGCATAAGTTCATGTTAGGCATAGGGGCTGGCTGTTCTCATTAATTTTATAAACATAGATTTCCAAAGTATATGCACACATTGGAGAAGCAGAGTTGACTTGGAAGGTCCCATTAAAATCCTGCCAGTTGGGAAAACTAGTATAATGGAACTTGATGATAGAAAACTGGTTCTGCTGGCAGTTATGCTCATCTGGGTTAGTTGTGGGTGAAGTCTGGTTTTGAAATTCTAAAGTAAGGTAACTAAAGTTAGGTTTAAAAAGCTTCATTCTCTGTGCAGCCTTAATCACATAGGTGTAGAAGCTGTAGATCAATGCCAAAAAAAAAAAATAAAAATAAAAACAGCACACCCATAAAAATTCTGGTCATGACAGTTTCCTCAAAGTATTTTTTTATCTGCTTAGGTTTCTTATCCTGACTTCAGTCTGTTTTCTTAGCTTTTCCTATCACTTGCTCTATCCCAAACTTTCTATTCTAGTGACAGTGGCCAGCTTTATGTTCCAGTCTCACTTTTGTAGCCAATCTTATTTTATTTTTTTCCCCCCTCATCACTCTTTAAGCAAGTACATACTGGCACCACAATTACAGAAGAGCTTCTAATTATGTGCAGACTTCTTTTTGGAGCTTATCATGTGAAGAGGACACTGATAACTCCAAAATGGAGCAAATTTCATGTTTCTTCCCCACAGCAGAGTTTACCAAAATCTTTTAAGTGGAAAAACTCACTTCCCTCATGTAGATATTTTTCTGTTATCTTTTTCTTTTATTAACACACACACACAAATTGTTTCTCCTCTTTATTGAAATGACTGGGACCAGGAAGAAGATAATTTTATATGTGTTTTTCTTGTCTTTGGCTTTATCTGTAAAGCTACTCTTGAACTGCAAATTTGGCAGTCTTAAGAAAACAAAAAGTGAGAGCAAGTCAGTCATGATACAGACCTTGCTACAGACACTAACTGTAATTGGTATTTTGCTTGTGAATTTTCTGTGTTATTTGAATTATGCTGTGCATAGTGACTGGAAGAGAAATTTCAAATACATTCTTATTCCATCTGCTCCTGAATACATGATAAAAATCTCTTTGAACAAGATCGTGTATCAACACTGATGGCTTTCTAATAAAAAACCCCAAATACTTTATTTTTCTTATATACAACAAATTCCAGCAGAGGTAACTACATGGATCTGTGGAGTTATGAGGAAATACTGAGAGCCTGAATTCTCCATAGAGGTGACACTTCCTGACAGGGAACTCTCACCAACCATTCTGTCTTTTGAAAGGTTCTGCTTCACCCAGTTGACTACTGAAGCCAATGTAATATGGGCTGAAAGGACGATGCTAATTCACAGAGTTGAAATCCAGAAGGAAGAATTAGCTGATATAATCTGACCTTCTGCTGTTCTTGGGTCACTATGTTTCACAAACATATTGATCTGTTCAGCCCAGAGCCTTTCTCTGGTTAAAATGTTATAATCAGGTCAAAACGAACATTTTGCTGAAGACAGACAAAGGTGGCAAATACATTATTTAATCAGTTAGCTTGATCCAAAGCTGGGTGGCTTCCTTGATAAATTTATTGATTTCTTCTTGTATTTCTCTATCTTTCAGCAAGCAGCTCTTGATATATGCCCTTCTGGAAAAGAATGTTTTCCCTGAGTGTTCCATGCTGAGGATGCTGACTACAAAAGGGATCTACAAAAAAAACACAACAGCCTGTTAAGCCAAACTCAAAGAGCTACTGAAATATATCAGTACAGTTTGGAGGAAAAAAAAAAAAAAAAAAAGCTAAAACAACAAACCAAACGCCCCTCCAATATAACTAGAGTCTCTTACCTGCAAGGAAAGAATAAGAGAAATTCAAAAATAGCATGTTATGACATGGTCGAGTGTGACACCTAGAGGCTATATGTTTAGGATGAGTAAAGAATAATTTTTGTCAGCTACAAGTTTTTGCATAGCACATTTAATTTTGGATTTAAAGAATGGAGCTGCCATCCTGAGATATTAAGTATCTTGCAACATTCTGCATTTGTTTGCTTGTTTGATTGATTGCTTGTTTTCACACTGTTCATTTTTAGCATATTTTTCTGGCTTCCCTAATTAGGCTCCCTAGCATTGATATGAAGAAAAATATTAGACCATTACTGAGAGTGGTGAGTGGTGCTCAAGGCTCTGCAGCAAAGCATGAAAGAGCCCTATAGAGCTTATTGCAGCCTGAAATTA
Source organism: Ceyx melanurus (assembly GCA_024611195.1). NCBI lineage: Eukaryota > Metazoa > Chordata > Aves > Coraciiformes > Alcedinidae > Ceyx > Ceyx melanurus. The sequence continues at coordinate 13,234 of JANHGL010010760.1, read as the reverse complement.
TCAAAATCTAATAAAATTCTTTCAGGTCCTATCTCAATAGAATCCTTATAATATACTTGCATCTGCAGTAAGATATTTGCACAAAAGTCAGGCTCTCCCAAAATGTGCAGCTAGAAGTTTTGGCTCATGAATTTATATTGGAGAATAAAGAGAAGAATATCTTTTTTGAGATGTTATATGGATTATTTAGATTATGGGTCATGCAAAACAAATATATATGTAAGGGGACCTACCACACCTTCTTCTCTAAAAGTTAGGGGTGCAACCATTCCACTGCATCCCATACTGGGATATATCCAAGGACATCATGATATGGGGACTGAACCAAAACAATGTGTTACAAATTTAAAGTGCTTTTCAGAAATGTGTGATACTGTATTATCCAGTGGACTTTAACTGTGATAAACTCAATATTAAGTGCTCCTTTCAAGAATATAGTTGACTTACTTCCCTTTGGCAGCACTTGTCATTTTCATACTGAAATGAAGGGAAAAAGTCTTGGAGATAAACCAAAATATGTGGAGTTCTTTGAGGAGGACTTTGATTTTTACACACACACAAAGAAAATACTTTATTTCTTTAGAATTCGTGTGATTTTTGTGGTATCCTGGTAGTCTTGCAGCACAGCAGTTTGTTAAGTACAGTTGTAGAGTTTGTGAAGTATCTAGAAGAGTGGACTAAAACTTCTCTAAAGATTTCAGGCTCAAGAAAGATCAAAGCCATACTAGAAACACCTCTTTATTATATTAAACAATATTTAATGGATCACTCTTCAACCTGATTTTCATAAAGGTCTTCCAGGTTAGTTGAAATTTTTCTAAGGAAATGAAAAGGTACTAACTTGTCAATCATATGTGAGCAGTTTACAGACTCTACATAGCTGCTGTGCCTCAAATAAATAATTGTATCTGCATAAATACCTACTGATAATCTTGTGTTGGTGCTCCCAAGTACAGCACTGACACTGTTACCTTAGCGATTCAGATAGTGATTGTTGATTGCAGTTTATTAAGGTGCTTTCACTAGAGGTTTCTTATTTCTATGGGAATATCTAAGCCATAAACAACTGATAAATATAATTACTAGGTATGTCTTAGAAGATGTGTTGCCTGAATGAGATCAAAATAATGATTGCACTGTTAACTGTGAGGGAGGTCCTGCATTCACTGCAGCAAGTAGGAAGAGGGGAAGAGAGGTTGGATAGATGGGTGGAGAAGGCAGCTCAATGGCTAAGACCTAATAAAATGATATATTGCCTCTTGTGTCTCCAAATACTCTCTCCATTCTGTCTCTTAATGACATCATAGCAAAAAAAAAAAAAAAAAGATAAATCATTCTTTCATTGAATTTTGCCAGGAAAAAAAAGTACAGCCATAAAAAGAAGTGTGGAATTATTTTAATAATTTCTATTTTAGTCAAGTATTTAAAAGTTTGTGGTCCTGTAGTTAAATAAATGTGAGAATGTTTGAGTGTATGTGTGCTCACCTTCTCTTATGATATTGCTTTGTTCTGCTGTCAAAAAAACTCGATTCATTGTGCCAACTACATGGATGATCTGTTCGCTGATGATGTTTCCAGATCATCTGAGCCACATAGAAAATATTTTCAGAAGCTTTCTTTATACATTCATAAAAAATCTAGGTAGAATCCATTGATTTTAATGGCTCTGAAAAGTGTGTCTTTTCTCCTAATCATTATAAACTTGATTTGTTCATGTGGTGTCTAGCTCTGGATAAAAAGCCAACATTTTAACTCTTAATTTTTTAAAGGAATTTGTAAGCTATGCGTGTTTTATTTTAACTGTACATGTCTATAAAGATATGATCTTAAAAGTTTTGAAAGCCCCTAAATTCTAGTGTTATTTTTCATAAATTATTAATTTAAATATGTACAAAATATTTATTTTTATTAGGTCAAATATTCTCAAGTCTCTCTACATAGCACGTAGAATAATGTGTGTGTGACTGACTTAACACCACATTTACCTGTGAAATTGCTATAATTCTGTGAACTCAGTGAGCTTTTTGGTTTAAGGCAGTATTCTGTCCAGTTCAACAAAGGCAAGGCTGAAAGGGTTCCATACTTCCTAAATTAAATACAGCATGATGGAGCAGAAGTGAATAAAATGCATTTCCAGAAGTGCTTTAGGTGAGGGTCCAAGTTCTGCATTAGGATGCTGTAAATTTGTTAAGATCGTGGCTTTCTATGTATCCCTTATCAACCTATAATCTCCTGATTGTTGCCTGTTTTTCAACAGCTGAAGAACAGTAATCCACACTTGCTTATCTCTCTTAATCACAGCCTCGCGGTGCTAGAGCTCCCTGAGCCTTTAATTCCCTCTTAGAGGCGTAACAGAGTGGAAAGTAAACAAAGACGAATTTCCAACCTTCAACATTGCTAATTTGCTCTGATGTCAGAATATGTAAACAGGCAAGGATTTGGGAATTATTTGATCAGGGTTGATTTTAATCCAATGCGTGTGAAAAGGCTGAGTCTGGGAAGGTTGTGCAAAATGACAGGCGTCTCAAGAGAGGTTGACTGGAGGTTTCTTCTTTAAACAACAATAGCTCCATCAGTTTCAAACTCTGGGTCCTGTATTCCTACTGTGTGGGTTTTGTAGCTGTTTGCATTTTTAATGAAACTTTTTGATTCTGATAGCAGCTTTCTTGAAGATTCCTGATTTGCTTCCCAGTTTATAGGTGTCTGAAACCCGATCTTTAAGGCTTGTTATTGCATCTGGGTGGGAGAGAGAAAGATCCCTATTTAAAAAGCTTTGTCTCTCTCAAGGGTTTTGCATCATCATGACAGCCTAATCTGTCCTGAATACTTTCATCTGTAAAACTCGGTATATATTTAAAAAAATGTTTGATAACTTGATTATTTTAAATTACACAGTTGACATTTATGCATGTAAATATGTGCCCATACTTGCTGGATAGGAAGGGATGTTATCTTGCATTAGATATCACATGCACACTTCATCTACCACAGAGGTGATGAATACATACATGTGTTCATCTGTCCTCACAGCAGCTAGCTCTGTGTTATTACCTAAAACATAGTTGGTAAACATTTGAGGCAGGGTGGTGGTTTTGTTTGTTGGTTTGGTTTTCCTGTCCTTTCTCCCATTTCCCTTCATAACGTTTTAATTATCTATTTAATACATGTGTAATTGCTTGGTTTTTTTGTTGTTTCCAAGATGGTTAATGCAGCACGCATATTATTGTCAGGACAAACGTCTGATCCTGTCTTAATATATATCATTCTGGTTATCTCTGTTTTGGTCGTGTGACTTGTGTTTCTGAAGCGTGGCTGATAATGATTTCTTCTTTTTCTTCTTAGCATGTATCATTTGGGATATTCCAGGGAGAGCTGTGTCTGGGAAGACAGCGTTTTACAGTCACTGCGTCGAGATTACAGCACTGGGCTATTTGTGTTTCCTCCTCATTCTTGTTTCTCTCTCTCGCTCTCTCCAGCTGGTGTAAATGACTGCTGCTGCCTCCCAGAGCAAGATAACCTGCTCAGTCAGCTGGAGCCCCCTGCGGACAGCTGTCTCGCTTTTAGCTGATGGAAAACTGCTCCTAACTGCTGAATGGAAGAGCGTGGACCAGCAACCATAGCAGCAGCCGCTGCTGCTCCAGCGGCAGCAAGAGCGAGCAAGGACTCTATTGTTCCCCGGCGCTAAACACTTTTTCCTTTCCAACCGTCATGCACAATAGCGGGAGAGAGGCTTCCAGTTCCCTTCTCCCCGGGAAGGCGTTCTGAAGAAGGGGGAGGAAGAGCGTTTGAAGAAGGGCTTTCGTGGTCGTGCTGAGGGGGTGGCGGAGGCGGCGGCGGGAGGCATGGGGTTGAGCGACGAGAGCTCCGCTTTCCGCCCCGGCCAAGGGCTCTCCGCCGCGCCAGCCCGGAGCGGGGCAGTGCGGCTGCTGCTGCTGCTGCCGCTGCTGGCAAGCTGGGATGCAAGGGCTCAAAGTGAATTTCAAACTTCATCCGTGTATTTGTGGAAGACTGGTAAGTAAGGATGATGTGTGAACATTATTTTGTTATTTATTTTTGTATTTATTTATTTTATTTTTTTTTTCTGTGAGTATTCATCTTTGTGCGTGCTTTGTGTTTGCGGAGAGGTAAAGTTAAATCTAAATTACCGTTTGCTTGAAGGATTATAAGAGTGGGGAAAAAAAAAAAATTAGGTCATCTTCCAGGATTCCACCAACCAAGCTTATATGGCAGTTAAACCCCCCCCTACCATATTTTTGACTCTGTGGCAGTGTTACTGGCATCTCTTGTATTTAGGGGGTCTTCTGAGTTTTTGCATTTTGTTTGGTAGCTCTGTGTTGTAAGTAAATAGAAAAGGTCAGGGTTAGTGCCTGTCTACGGTGGGAAGGAATATTTGTTGTAGTTGGAGACAGCATTGTTAACAGTGCTATAAAAATATTAACTTTTCAGAAAAAAAGATGTTAAATCTGCATGTCTAATTTTTTTTTCTCTGTGCTGGCATATAATATATTCAGTGTTGTAAACGATAGGGAGTTGGGTTTGTTAAATTTAGGTTTGTTGCACAGTATTTAGGACATGTGAAAGCTAATGATGGATTAGCTGAAATAATCCAAGTGATGCCAGATCTCATATCCAAACAGTCAAAGGCAAATAGGCTATGTGGATTCAGCACCATACTAGACAGATAATTTCCTTTACTTTAATACTAATGAGTTACGTGTCTGTTTTAAAGATTGCATGGTCATAACAATGTTCCAACCTTAACTTTGCATTAAAAAATCAGTAGGGAATTTTCTCGTGCCTGTTAATATAATTACATTAATTCAGAATTTTAGCAGTGAGGAATATGTGCATGTCAGTTGTCTAATACAATTTTAGTTCCTGTGTAAGTGAAGTATCTTTCAGGAAATTTTAAAATGTCAAACCAGTAAATATTTCATACTGGCTTTGGCAGTCAGCTTTCTTCACTCTACATTGCTGGGAATAAACCAAAAGGTAGCAGTTTTGTTTAAAAACAGCTTTTTAATCAGAATAAATATAGTAGTAAGAGAGAATGCGCATTAATCATTTGTCTGAAAAACAACTTTGGGAAGACAGTTTCTTTCCTGGATGGAGGGCCCTAGCCTTCTGCCACAGAAGCAGATCAATTTACAATTACAGTGATATCCTGAATTTTTTAAGAGGCTGCCTCTATCCAGCAGCTCAGGGAGGAGATTAAAAGGAAATTAATTTAAACAAGAAGACAAGCTTTCCAATAACACTAGAAAGAGAAATCTCAAGAAGGGAAAATCCATTGCAACTTTCACTTCCCACTGAAAGATGGGTTGCACAATGACGTTTTCTTTTGAACTATTGACAAATTCAAAACATACTTTTCAGTTCCATTACATATTTAAACATGTTCAGCATACACATAATAGAATTACATGCACTTGTTTATGCAAAAGCACAGTAATAATACAGAGTTTTCATAATGCATTTTACTTTTCCACTAAGTTTCTGGGCATCAGTAGAACTCTGGCATTATGCCTCCATTTAACAATTTAATGGATTCATTTTAAAATGGTAAAATAGTAACATAGGTTGTGAATAACAGCAATTCTAGTTAACTAATGCTTATGAACATGCACTGTCAATTTGCTGTGGACTTAACTCTGCTTACTTTGCATCTAGTACACATGTTCTGAAGTCTCACCAGTTAAACCAGCAAGAAGGAAAATAGGTTGGCTTTTATTTTCTCTGCCTTTCCTTCTTTCCTGGCAAAGACCACTCTTAAACTTTTGTTTGGAACAGGTATCATCTAATTACATTGCCTGATGAAGATCTGGTTCTTCAGCTTTTCTTTTGTGACCTTTCTCCTGTTTTGCCTGCAATAAGGAATAGAATAAGCATGCTCACTGTACAGTTTTTCATACAATAACATAAGCAATTTGATAACGTGATGAAAAACAAGTGGCTTTTTTCTAAGCAATGAATGGCAGTGAATGAGGTAGTACATCTGTTTTGGCCTTTTAATTAAATCTTTGTAGCTGTTTATTGAGTTTTGCTGTTTTCTCACTCTTTGTGGGAGGTTCTATAAAGTGGAGTAGGAGACTTGCTGGTTAGTGATCTGAAGGAGTATCTAATATGGGTTGAATAAAGTTCAGCTAAAGTATCAGAGGGAAAAAATAAAACTGAACAGTAGTGAGCTCATACAACTCAGATGGTATTTTGTTTTTCTGTGAAGGAAATGGGTCAGGGTAATGCATAGCTAAGACTGTCTGGATTGCTTGATTATGTGCCTTTTGGTACCCATTTGGTCATTTGTTGAGAACCATGCTATTTTTGCAAAGCTGACTTCAACTTTTGTAAATATTCTTCATTACTTCCATGTCTCTGGTTTTTATTTCTGAAGATTTTTGAAATAATATCTTGGTGTATGCTACTCCACATCTTCTATACTGGTTACTGCATTGTGTTTTCTTAAGAATGCCCTTGACAGTAATCAGGAGGGGTTAATGAGGTGTGAGTTGAGGCATTCTTTCTCCTGTAAAATAATCATTGTCATATCTGATACAGATTCCTTATGATCTTATTCCTAGCCCTGTCAAAACCACTAAACCATGTCCCTAAACACAACATTTACTTGGCTCTTAAACACTTCTGGGGACAGTGACTCCAAGGAGCAGCTCTGGAATAGCTGTTAGTGAGCTCCTGTTGGGAGCCTCAACCACCTTCCTGGACAACCTGTTCCAGTGCTCCACCACTCTTGTGGTAAAGAACTTCTTCCTTATTTCTAATCTAAATCTGGGCAAAGAGTTTTGGGGTTCTTGGGAGTGGTAATACACAGTCCTCTGCACTCACCAAGACCAAAGGTGCTGCATTACTGCTCCCACTGGTGGACTGGGCTGCTGGCTCACTGTGTTTCCAGTTGCTTGGGGCCAAGGAGATGCTGGGGTGGTGGGATTGGTGTCCCTCCATGCACCAGCCAATAAAACACCCCCCCAAAAATGCCCTTAAGTTTAGCTTTTTTGATCTCTTGTGAGAATGAGTTTTTGCTCTTGCATATTTATGCTGCAATTATGGTGCCTAATGGACCTTCAGTGTTTTGAATGACATTTAGATGAATATCATTGATCATAGTTTCTAGTCTTTAGGTTTCTTGCCAAAAGTACTCATTCCATACCATGAAGACCTGGTATATGAATATTTTTCAGATACAAATGCACAGCTGGTTCATTTTGTGTGGTTATAGGGAAAGCCATCTGGTTCTTCAATAAACTAAAGCCAGTTCTCCAACTGCACAGTATACTTGACAGTATACTGTATTTATACAAGTATTTAAGGGCAGAGTGGTAAATCATCTAGATTCCCAGAGCTGAATGATAGTGTTTGTCTGCTTGATGATTTGAGGTAGAAAGCATCAGATTTTAGCAACTCATAAAACAGGAGTTGTGGTATTAAGGAGTGATGAATCCACTTTTGTGAGGTGGGCACATGCTGCCAAACACTGGACTTTCCAAGTTGAAAGAAATTTTGAATGGACTCTTATTCATCAGTAATTGCCCTTCTCTGAACCTGCTGATTTCATTTGCAATAAATGCTTGTGTCAGGTTCAACACTGCTACACTGAACTCCTCTGAGTTTCAGAAATGTTTTACATGTAATTCATATTCTGCCTTAACTATTATGAGGCTTTATTGGATTGTTTCTTTACATAAATAAGAAAAAAAAGTGTGCCACTATTCAGTGAAAACTGCTTGTGCTAACTCTTGGTAAATATTATCATCCAGTTTATTTAATTTTTAAAGTGAAAATTTCATGTTTAAGAACAGCCTATGGTCTTGTTTCTTCTGCCCATGATGGACTAATATTTTGATGTATTTTGATTATTGAAGTTTTTCAGTGAACGATGTGAGGTCTGCTTGCTGATTCCTCCATAAAGATTGTCATACAATTACCACTCTTCCAAAACAAGAAGGTGCATATTTTTCTTGGTTTGTCATTTCATGGTGCAGGCCATATATATACCATTTCTATACACAGATGATCAAGTGTAGGTATTTCTTGCCACATCAGAACTCTCCTTTACTTCTTTCATCCTTCTACTTCATTTGTTTTCATTAAATCACCAAACTTAGTGATGTGCTGTCAGTTTTGGGTGTAATGCCTGCCTACAGTTGCTAATATAATTACTGTAAAGCTGCAGATAATCAGTGAGGTTTGATCACACTGTAAAATTGCTGCTTTTGATAGTTTGGAGCAATGCACTTCATTGAAGTGGAGGATGCAGCATTAGATTGATATCTCTGGAACAAAAAAAGTCATAAGAAAAAAATCTGGGAGGCAATGCCTTTAGTATCATTATCTATTTTAAGGAGTATTGATCACATCTCAGATAGTATAGATTTGTGTAGCTCTGCTGAATTATTTATCTGCAACAGTATGATACCATGACTTGGTCTTCCATGTAACAACTGCAGTTGGGTGCTTTCTCCTTTTTAACAAAGGTAAAACTTGGAATAGACTTCTTGTAGATGTCAGTGCCTTTTTAAAATTAGGGAGAAAAATCTTTGTTTCCTGAAGAGAACACTTAAGAGTCTATATTTTTATGCTTGTGTTGTCTCTTGGTATGTGAGAAGTGGTCTTTAGATAATAACTTGCTAGTGTTTGAGGCAGTAGATGTCCTGACTTCTCTTAGTTTCCCACTTAGCCACAGGGTAGAATAAATAAAACCTCTGTACCAGTGGATCCTTGTCAGGTTTAAAATTTGTATACATTCCAGGTTTAAAATCTATTTTCGAAGAGTTTTGTTCCCCAAGTGGAGTTGGAGAGAGAAGAATTTCCAATGCTTAGTCTGAAATTCCTCTTCTAAGGAATTACTTTTTTTTTGTTATAACAAACATAAAATCACTGAAAAAAAAAAAAAAGACTTCATTTTCCCTATCTGTGTCCCTAGGACTGCCCTCCACAGGACTGAGTGTTCCTACCTCATATTAATGCCTGAGGATGGCAGGAGTCCTTCCTAGGACTAGCAGTTCCAGCAGGGATTTCAAAATATGCCTAAATACACATGGACAGGAACAATCACAGAGAGAGAAAAAGTACTTCAGCATCCCTCTGATTAAAGCACTTGCCTTTCAAGGGTTGTCTCAGCTTGTTTCCATCATATAGCAGAAAAAGTTGTAATTTATTTCAGGTTTTTTTCATTATTATTATTTTTCAAGCATTTTTGCAGTAATCACAGACTTGAGACTAGAGACAGGTAAGTCTATGTCAGTAAACAGAAAATTCCCAGTTTTAAAGAGATGGTGAATAAATTATCTGAAGAGGAGGATTAGATGTGAAGACCTAGGGAAAATGCTAAATGAGGAAAGATGTTTTAACTTGAGGCCTGTCTGTCAGGAAGAAAATTCACATGTGATGATGAAAGAGCAATGAGGGGAAAACAGAGCTCTACTGATGGTGTGGTGAACTTGAGCTGGCACCTTTACACCCTTGAGGAGGGAGAGAGAAAGGTCAAGCTTTTTAAACTGTCAATGTAAAAGGTGTTTTTCAGGGTTAATCTTTTTTTGATTCTCAGGTCTTCAGTTACAGAATAAGATAAAAGGAATACTAGTAGAAGCTGCATTTCATCAGCTTTTCAAAGAATAAAAAATATTCAAGCAAAATATGCTGAAGGTGCTTCATTTTTACTTCATTGATTTAAAATGTAAATGATCCTCCAGGACTGAACCTGTTTAAGTGCTGGTTACATATGTCCTACCTAAATTCATATTAATTAGATTTAGAATTTATCACTTCTTTTGTGTTCTGTAATGTGCATCTAAGCAACCACACTGTTTACTGACTGTCTCCTAGTTAAATATTTTATGTAGTCAAATGGGGCTTGTCTGTCTATGACTTGAATAAGGAAATAATGATTTTCATTAGGCTTGTTCATCACTCTTGTTTTTTCCCCTCATAAAATATCCTTTCAGATTTTTTTATTCAACAGGAATCGTGCCAGGAAATGATTAAGTTGTTGATTAATGCAAAAGATTTTTAGTGCAGACTGGCAACAAAAAATTTGGCAGAGATGCAGAAAACAGTTGCTTTCAAGAAATTATTTATAAATATTTTGTTAGTTACCTGTCCTTATTTAAGAAAAACAGAGTAAATATTTAAAAGTCTAGGGAAAAATACTCCTGAAATTATTTTTCTTATGCAGTTACTTTACCATATCTGAAATACAGTAAAAAAAAAAAATGTGGGTGATTTTGTAAACCTCTCATTAAGATAAACAGCAATATACTCTGGGCTAATGTTGCTTTCACTGGTAGGATAGAATTTTGTAGCTGTCAGAAACGTGGAAAAGGGGAGATGATCATGTTGTCCTGGTTGTACATGTTATACTGACAATGACTAGATTGTTTTTAGCAAGTACCTTGGTGTGCTTAAGCTGACTGGATCAGCTGAATCCCTCAGCTTATAGGGATGTGGAAATAAGAGAATGCCTCCAAAGCTATGTTTGGGGGGTGGTGGTGGTGTTCTTTTTTTTTTTTTTTTTTTTTACTGTATTGGATTAATTCAGTTATTACTATCTTACAGCCCAGGGTTTAACTTTGTAGTTCCTAACTCCACCTGATGGTATCTTTTATTGTGTTCATCCACTCCTATGTTCAATAGTGAGGGAGGTGTGTATCTTTTAATACAATAGCTCCAGATTTAACAGAAAGCCCAGTTCCCATAATATAAAGGCTAGCATTCATAAAGAAAAGTAGTAGTCTGTATTGTGAGGTAAAATGTGTATAAATTAAATTATGCATTAAATTATGTATTGTAGCCAAGAAAGTAATTTTTGGTGTTTAGGATAATGCATATATTTATTCTGTTTATTGGAAGTCTTGTCCTGAATTCACAACATTATAATATAATGTATTCATAATATAAAATATTCATTATATATGGTTGTTTTGTTGGGTTTTTTTCCTCATACCCCCTGCAATGTTTTCTCTCCACAGACAAGTCTTCTCCATGGGATAGCAATGGGACACACTTTTCTGGATGTATTTTTAGTCAAAATCTCAGTTTCTCTTTCTTAGACTAGAGAAGCTTAGGTAAGCAAAGACATATTTAAATTCAGACTGATAAAAGTTGAAGACCCAGTGTAGAACCTCAGAGGAGGCAATGGACTGGCAGAGCCTACAGTTGGAGGCAACAATATCATTGGCTTGGGTTCCAGTTACAGATGTCTTCTTTCTCTTTATGTCTATTCCTGTCTAGCTAGCCAGAAAAAAAAAAATAAATAAAAAAAAAAATATGGGGTTACTAAAAAAACACAAGTTTTTAATGTTAGATGATGAAAAGTTAGATGAGAAACATATCTAGAAAGCATGAAAAAACCCCATATTATTTGGTAAAAATTTGTTTACAATTAACTGTATTAGATATTAAATCTCAGACAAACACAAGTTTATATATATAAAGCAGTTTTGGTACCACTAACACAAATTAATCTCCCCTAGAAATCCCTTTATTTACCATTTTCATGTGCAAAAATGATGTTAAACATATCCATGTCTGGGATTTCACACAAGCTGCAAGAGGCTTTCATTGGAGTGATTAGCACGTTCTCACCATTAATTAGCACTGTGCATTTTGGTGTTGCTGACTTTTCTGGAAGTTGTTACCACAGTAGCTGTTTGGTTGTTTTTTTTTAATCATACTATCTCTTTAGTGAGCATCGTTAAGATGGCTTTGGTCTTTTTTTATGTTTGTGGAATAGAGAATTAAAATCTGTTGTGTTTTCATGGATTTAGAGAAACAATTGGCATTAGTTGCAGCCCTTATGGTCTGGCCTGAGTGGAGGTTTGTTGTGTAAGAGTCCATAGGTATTTTGTGAGAGGAGGAGACAGATAAGTAACTGCTTTGTGTAGACTGTTTATATTGCATAAAGTGAGCTTGAAGATATTAATTGGAAATGGTTTCTGATATGAGACATACTTAAACATTTTGAAGATCTGCTAATCCAATGAGAAATGTGTTAATGAGGTATGTTATTGCTTTCTATCTCCTGTTTTATGCAAAATGAAATGTTTATATTACTGAACAATAATATTACTTTCCTTATGTATTCTGGGGAATAGCTGTTTTACCACTAAGTCATTAGAGAAATAAAGAATAGAACAGAGGGAGATTGTTTTATAATGAGTTGTATTTGTACAGTGCCTAGCACAATTCTCTTCAATTGCTGGTGTTCTTATGTACCACAGCTTTATACAAAATGACATAATTAAGATGCTGTATACAAAGATAGAAAGAGAAATTATTAACAGCATAAAGGAAAATTCACATAATTTCAAGTATCAAAAATAGATCATATAGATGATAGTAAACCACCATACTAGATTATAATAAAGTAATTATGTTCATAGGAAAAACAGTGTTATGAAAATTGTTGGAAGCAATAGTGCTTGTGTAGTACTTCCAAAAAGCACTGTTGGGGAGAAAATGCCCTCAACATTAAGAGGAATGTTTTTAACTGTTGTTGAACATTTCCACATTCACAGATTGGGCTGTTATCCCTTCAGTTTTCATGTGCTATAATCCTTGCTTTGAATTTGATAAGAACATTCTTAAGTATACATAACCCAAGTGATCTTTTAGGAAAATTTTAATTGTTTTTCAGTTTTCTACTGACTGGTTGAATCAAGTACATGTTGTGATGTATTTTGTCCCATTTTATTCTGCTTTTTGTGATTATAAGCTAGTGAAGTGTCTTGATCTTGAATCCAGTCAGCTTTGCAACTGGTTTGCAGTGGTGACATTTGGAATCTGTTTCCTCTCTTGTAAAGTGACATAAATCTGTTTTCTGTAGGTCTCTGTTGAAAAACAAAACATAGGAAACTTTGAGACTTGTGTTGTTTTGTTTTTTTTTTAATATAGTTATCAGACAGTTCCCCCTAAAAACAATGCTTTGGCACACTTGCAGTACTTGCCCTGTGCAGGCAAAACTAGATGTCATGGAAGAGATTAGGATATCTGGGAAACAGGAATGAAGTGGCTAACATGAGTGGAGAATGGGCAAAGAACCAGCAGCTATTTTCTCTCCTAGAATGATAGAATCATTCAGGTTGGCAAAGACCCTTGGGATCATAAAGTCCAACCATTAACCCTACTCCACAAAGTTCACCCCTAAGCCATGTCCCTCAAAACCACATCTAAATGACAACACATCCAGAGATGGTGACTCAGTCACCTCCCTGGGCAGCCTCTT
>JANHGL010010759.1:205389-215770 GCA_024611195.1 Ceyx melanurus | reverse complement strand
GAGAACCTCCCTTGCCCTGCTGGCCACACTTCTCCTAATGCATCCCAGGATCCATTGGCCTTCTTGGCTGCAAGGGCACATTGTTGGCTCATGGACACGTCAGTGGCATTCCTGATCCCTGAGGTCCTGTGTGGAGCTACAGAAAGCAATTCTTCACACAGTGGCAGTGTGTTTCCTGATGTATGGGAATCATGGTATGTGCTGCCAGGGCAGTAGAAATTGCAGTGCTGTAGGCGATCCTCGGCTCCTGGTGAGCTCTGTATCCATGGCTCCAGCGTGCTGGCTTCCCTGCGTTGGTGTTTCAGCTCTCTGACCTGAAGAGAGCATCCTTCCTGGGGAGAGGCAGAGACTTTTGTTTTCAGTGTTTTCTTAATTCTTGGCAGTTGTGCTGAGAGTGGTGACCAATTAGTGCTAATTGTGCTGCGTTTTGGGATGTGGTCCTAGAACAGTCATCTAAGGTCACAGATTTCTGTCACCTGCCATCGTTGGACTCAGTTAGAACTACACTCTCCCCCCCCTTTTTAATTTGTTATTAACCCTGAACTAATCAGTCAGCCTTCAGGTTTAATTTTGAATGTTCCATATCAAGCCCTGTAACTCTCAGTTAATATTCTCTCTGATTGTTTGCTACAAAGAGAAGTATTCATTTTCTGCAAGTTCCAATGCTGCATGCTGGCTGAAACAAATGTCTTTCTCCTCTTACTGCTACTCAAAGCAAATTTTAAACTTCAGACTTTAAATGCAAGTTAATGTTAATTAACATTCTTAATGTTTGAGCTCATCCGAGATTAGAATGGAGGCATAATAAAAATTAAAGATTACACAAAATGCCCCTCCTGTCTCCCATTCCTGCTGCTGTAGTGTTTTTTTATTAGCAAGAGCAACACTTTACTCTTATTGGAAGAGGGTTCAGAAAAAAACCAACCCTAAAGGCTGCTCAATGGATTTTTTTCTTCTTTACTATGTGTTTGATCAGGAGCTTCTAGCAGACCGTCAGGTATTTTCATTTAGATAGCTATATATCTATTTGCAGGCCATTATCTTTCACATAATATAGACCAATAATGCAGTCATAAATTAGCTCTGGAATTTCTTCCCATAGCCTTAGTAAGAACAATCCAGTGTTAAACACTTCAGCTGCTATCTGTCAGCAGATAATTTAGCCAAAGAGCCAGATTGGGGAAGACTCTCATTCCTTATAATGGAGAAACAAAATATTGTTTGTTCTATATACAGGTACTTCTAAGTGAAAATGAAGGAGGTAACTCAGAGGTTTTGTTGAAGAATTTGGATCTGGACATAACCTTTCATGGGCACTGTCTCTCTTGAACTAGAAAAGGCTTCCTAGGGAGGGGGTTGAGTCCCCATCCCTGGGTGTGTTTAAGGGTCATTTGGATGTGGTTTTGAGGCACGTGGTTTAGGGGTGAATTTTGCAGAGTAGGATTAATACTTACTTTATGATCCCAAGGGGCTTTGGCAACCTGAATGATTCTATGATTCTCCAGGCCCTTCTGTAGGTTTAGTTACAGTTGTTGAGAGGTAGAAAAGAAGTGGATTCCATTGCTTTTGGACTAGGCTATGATGGCTGTTTAAAATGTCCTTTGCTTAAACTCTCTTTTTGCTAGATGGCCAAGTTGCAATGATGAACTTTAAAGTTTCAGGTCTCTCAGGTGCTATGGGATAAAGGGAACACAGCAGTTTTGGTTTAGAACTTCCTCCTCTTTTTTTTTTCCAAATGAAATGGAATTTTTCCAGAGGTGTGGTCATGACCTCCTCACAGGGAGAAACTAGCACTCTGCCAGTAAAACCTGAATGCAGCTGTTTTTGATGATTGCATGACTGGAATGGGGGTGGAGGGGCAGGGATGTTCTTAGCAAACAGCATGGAAAAATGTTATTTTTATCTGTATATGACCACCTCTGAATTACGGTGCCAGCAATTGTTTTAATTGGAAAAGAGTATAAAAAAATCTCACAAACCAACCCATATTAGAGCAGGTTTTATTTTGTTCTTGCTGGTAAGTGGCTGTAAGGGGAGGGTAGACCTGTGTAACTGTCACAGAAGACAATTCTCCTTTGGGAACATGGGTAGCTGTTGGTACACATCCTGATCTCCTGACAGGAGCAGTGATGAGTAGTGAGTATGATCTTGTAGTGTGGCTGAAGATTTGATGATTTTTTCCCATGCTTTAATAATAAACTTCGACTTTTAGGTTAACAGGCAAACTGTTGATGCTAGAAGAAATGTGTGAGAACAGTTGGGTGGAGGTTCCATGCAACAAGTAAACATAAAATGGGAAAGCTGAATGAACTAACATGTCATGAAATCTTAAAATTTAGAATAACCCAAGGTTATGCTTCAGCCTGAGGCAACTGTATGATGCACTGGGTTAAATATGTCACTCTTTTAATATTAAAGGTTCCTAATAAAAATTTTAGAATGCAACTAAGGTTTTTGTTAGTGTGCAAATACAGGCTTATGATGCCCAGTACATGGCTGAGAAGGTGGATGTTCACTGGAGGCTCAAGTTGGTTGTGCTGAAGCTTAATGAACATTATTCATGGAAAAAGAG
This sequence comes from Ceyx melanurus, assembly GCA_024611195.1. NCBI lineage: Eukaryota > Metazoa > Chordata > Aves > Coraciiformes > Alcedinidae > Ceyx > Ceyx melanurus. The sequence goes on along the minus strand of JANHGL010010759.1, from coordinate 213,198 downwards.
GAATTGTAGGCTAAGCAAAAAAATGAACAGCTGCAAACCAGAAGAAATGAAGCCCTCTAACTGTGTTACTTGTGCATATTTAATAAACTTGTCTGTCAGCACGTTGTTCACTGAAGGTCCCTTGTGCCAGGTAGGAGCTGATGTAAATGATGTCAGTCTATGTGTAAATAACACACAGATGTTCTTTTAGTTGGCAGTTAAGGGCCAGTTTGAAAATAAAAGTACTTGAATGTTACATACTTTTTAGGTTGCAAAAGTAGAAGATGCCCAATCACAAAAAAAACCCCATGAAAACAAAGCTGCATCCCAAAATAAAGCTACTGACAAAGTAAGATTTTTACCCAAGTGATACTGGCATCATGATATGTGCATCATACATATGATTATGTGCAAAATTTTAGAAGCAAGGGCAAAGAAAGACCATGTATGCTCAGGATATGGGTTTTTAGTGTAAAATCGAGGAAAATGAAATTTAATTGGTAGTTATGCTTTTTGAATAGCAGAACTAGAATAGGATACAAGAGATTTTAAAGCAGAAACTGGGGGAAGTAAAGAAAGTCTCTAAACTGTATCTTTTTCAAGTCTTAGTACAATCGTATAGGACACATGAAAGGGAACTGTGATTTAGATAATCTTAGAAAGCCTTAGGCATAAAGCTAAATGTAATCACTTGCCTTGTTTAGCATTGTTTAATTTGGTTATAAAGAAGTTATAAAGTATTTTATTATTGTTTTGGTACTGTCCCAGAATTTTTGTCAGGGAGAAGTCTTTGGCAGTGACATTTGTGTAGTGATTTAGGGAAAAATAAAATTAAATCAAAGACACTTGAGGAAGAAAAAACAGCTGGCTTCTAGTTTATAACAGTGGCATGATTTTCATGGTGGTTGTTTCACCTAATGGTGATTTCCAGGGATGTTTTTTTGAAGTTAGAGTCAACCTTCTGTTAAATTGAGAGCTGACAGTGGGTCATTACTCTATTTGGAGTGTTGAGGCTTCAGTCTGTAAGGGAGCCTGGAACTGTTGCAGTTGATTCAATTAATCAGATGGCCAGAGAATTGAACCTGCTGGGAAGAGAAGACACAGCACAGCTAGGCACTGAGCTCAGAAAACACTCATCTACCCACTTGCTGTAGCACTGTCTGATTTCTTCTGGTGATGCAATATTTTAGTAGATGTTCTAAGGTGAAGAACGAAATTTATTGTGTGTTGTGGGTGTTTATTTGTGGGGTGGTGTTGTTTTGTTTTGTTATTATTTCTTCTGAACAAAACTGCAGAGAACAAAGTTGTTTTTTGTTGTAGAAATATTGTTAACAATGTTAATGTCACTGTGGGAGAAGAGTGAGAGACTGGGCTGCATGAATTAACTGCTCTGCAGAATTGCTCTGAACAGACAGCAGACACGCTATCATCCCTCATCAAATGTTCACATTTGTGTTAATTATTTTTTTTCTTGCAAAACCTTTCTTGTCTAGACCCATAAAAGTTCCACCAACTGCAGGTGAACACCACTTCTTGTTTCTGACACGGTGCCTTTTTAGTCTATTGTTGTTTTGTTCATTTGGTTGGTTTGTTTGTTTTGTGTGTTTTTGTTTTTTCTGTGATTTGACTTTCAAGCAGCAAGGTTGGCAGGGTTTGCACAAAGTACTTGAGATAAAAGATGCTGCAGCTCCCTGTTCCCTTTTGTGCTGTAAATCCATGCAGATGCACTGCTGCCTGTGGGTTTTCTCAGAAGAAGCAGCAGGCTTGAATTCCACTCAGTGCAAGAAAGCAGAACAAAGGGAAGTAAATAAAGTGCCATTTCATTTGATACTCTCTGCCTAATTTTATTCTTTCTAATTTTAACACGGACACAGGAATTCTGAATGCTGATTTCCCCTCTTACTGTAACTGGTTCCCAGCCACTTTTTTGGTGTGATTGTTTGAAATCCTTTTTCACACATGCTCCAAGGGAAAATTAAGACTCCCCATCCCTTCTTCTCACCCTGTCCCCTTCATAATTTCTTGCCTGCTAAGTGTGCCTGTTCCACTCTGCCAGACCTTCTTTTTAGGCCTCATGGTACTGGTTTAAGAAATCTTAGAGATTTTTACTTCTTTCTCAGCATATAATGGCCTAAAGCTGCACCACGAGAGCTTGGGCATTAGAAAAAAAGACTTGTGACAGAGTTGTCCAGCATTGGAACAGGCTGCCCAAGGGGGTGGCTGCGTCTCCATCCCTTGAGGTGTTTGAGACACGTGGGTGAGATCCTCAGGGGGCTGTCTTAGGGATGATTGAAGATTGGACTGGATGATCCTGTAGGTCTTTTCCAACCTAAGTGATTCTGTGAAGGGAAGTGGCAGATGAAGTTCAGTGACTGCAGGGAAAGTCAAGCACCACCCATGGCATAATATTTAGGTTATGGAAAATGGAAAAAAAAAAAGGTAAAAAAAGGTGTCCCATTTTTGTGAGGAGCTTTCTTACCTGCACGTAGCTCTTTGGTGCAGCTGTTGACATAGTGAAGGCTCTACATGGCAGCAGTGAGGTCAGGTGCCAGCAGGTGGAATTTCAAAGCAGAGATCTACACCCAGCAGCAATCAGAGCTGCCAGGAAATTTCCCAGATTATCCATGCATCTGAGAATTAAAAAGCATGGTAGAAGTGTTGTGGTTTTGATTTGGTTTTCTGGTTTGTTTGGTTTGTTTTGGATTTTGTGTGTGTGTGTGTATGTGTGTGTGTGTGTGTGTTTGGTTGGGGATTTTTTGTGTTTTTGTTTTTTTTCTGCTGCCCTCAAGTTATGAACATTTTTTGAAGAACAAGCTAATATTTAATAATTTATGGAGAAGATATTTGATATCTCAAAATGATAGCTTGGGTGTCAGTGGTTACTGTTCCCTTCCCCCGTGCCTTTAGCTGTGGTCTTTTTGTGATGCCCAGATCTCCCTGTGGTTAGTCATCAGACTGAGAAATCTTCTTTCTCACGAAAGAGGTGTACTTCCACACTTCAGAGCAGGCTGCAAATGCTCCACGTCCGAGACTGTGTGATGTGGTTGGGAGTGCTGTTCCATGATGGCCCTCCACCATGACAGGAGTGTCTGTTGTACCCTGGGGCCTAGTTTTCTTCATGTTTAAACACTCACTATTGCTCACTGTGGCCGTTTCATCTGTTCATTTCCCTCATTTAAAAGACCAAGTTGTCTGTCAAGAAACTTTTGGAAATTCTTTCTCAGACTGCTAAAATGTTTTCTGTCACTTTTCCTAGCCAGATGCCATTCCTCATTCCCCCTCTGAAAAAGAGATAAATCCCATTCCAAACAAGAGCCAGTGATAACCTGTGTTGCAATAAAAACGTCTCTCAAATTAATTTGGGTTGCCTGTCAAATTTTCCTTCAGCTTTTTCCCCTGTTGTGTAGAAACCAAATGCTGAAAATCTGTCCTATATAGGTTGATAAACTGTTTTTAAAGAAAACCTGCCGTGCCTACTAAGATGGATGCCTTAGTAGTTAGGTTGTTTTGCCATCTATACTTATTATTTTCCATACAATACTGTAATGTTTGCAACTGGGAATATCCACAAGGCATTGACTTGCCAGCTGCTGATTGCTCTGCAGGAGGCAGTGCAATCTCTCGGGGAGGGAGGAGAAATCCCTTTTCCCTCTTCTCCATCAGCACTTAGCAACAGCCAGGAAAAAGAGCCTTCCAAACTGCAAAAAACCTTCCTAAGAAAATCTGTGATCTTGTGATCATAGGCAAATCTGTACTCAATTTGGTACTGGAGTTCAGAAAAAGGTATAATAAGGCGTATGTTTGTGATTTTTATTGATTTTTTTTTTTTTCCCACCACTACCTTTTGACCTTTTAATGTGTCAAAGATACTTTCTGCTGAGGTAAATCCCCAATTTTCTGGATGGTGTATGGCAAGTTAAGTAAGTCGTGTGATGTTATAAGCAGCATTGAAGATGCAGATTTAGGTTCAAAATGAGTGGCTCTGGAAGCTATTTCCCCTGCATTTGAGGAATTCACAGATGTACCTGTGAGCTCACTACAAAAAGATCAGGTGGCCATTGGAGCTGGTGATGTACCTTCCTGTTTCTCATACCTCAAGAAAAAATGAGTGGTAGATACAGTGCAGATAAAATTTTAAGATTTTTTTTTTCTTCCCCCCCACCTAGAATAGTTCTCAGAATTCCCCAGGGTGGTTTCTAATTTGTGTTCTAGTATCTTGGAAGCTGCTCCCATCTTTGTCACCTTTATAAGAATCAGTACATTGACATTTTTTTCCTGTTACCCTGCTGTTAATGAAAATATTCTAAAGTATTTGACTCCAACCAGTCTCTGTGCACTCTCTCTTAGTGAAATGTTTACAACTAAGTATAGTTCTTTCACCTATGTGTGCTTGCATTTGGGACTTGCAACAATTAGTGAAGTCAAGATAAGTGACATTTAATATTGCTGCCCTATTCCCAAGGCTTGTTGTCACTAAAGGAAATTTATATAGCCTGACATGATCGATTCCTGACCAGTCATGTTGGCTGTTTCTGTTATGTTTAGGGTGCTTGTGATGTGTTTACTGGTTTTTGTTTGTTTTTCCACAGGAACTGAAGCTTATAGATAGTGAATTCTTCAGCTCTTCCTTTAATCCCCAATTTAAAGAGAAGAATTATATTTGCATTTTTCTGCCATCTTCTGTCGTTGTTCAGAGCTAACTGTTAATAGCTCTTAGACACTTAAAACCTATTTTTTAAGTATTTTTTTGGCAGATTATGTAAGTTCTACCCAATTTGAAAAAGTCAAACAATTACTCTTTGACCTGTTCTTGCCAGTGGAAACTCAGGTTTTTGCTACTTCTTATCCATGGTTAAGCAGTTCTCGGAACCACAATATTCCTCATTAGTGAGATTGGAAATAGAGGAAAGTTGTGAATAATCTTTGATGAAGATAAAAGCTCATCTGTGTATTGTTCAGAAGGTGCATCTGCAGGCAGGGAAGCAAACTTGGGCAGGACAATATGAAACCATCTAGAAAGAACCATGCAAACAGTCTTATCTGAGCATTAAACATGGCTTAGTTATTAGTGCATAACCATGACATGGTTTTTACATTAATATTTTTATGTTTTTCTGTTGTATGTGAACGAGAGATGCAATTTTACCTTCAAAAAAAGCCATTGCAAAGTTGCTGTTACTTGTTACATTTAGCTTCTTAAATGCATTACTGTTTTCTATGTTCTCTAGCAGATGTACTTCAGAATCTTCCTTGTCTCCCTCTGCTTGACTGTGTCTTTTTTAGTCTGAAAAAAAAAAAAAAGAATATTTAGTTTTGCTGCCTGCTGCAATGCTTTTTATAATCTAGACACACCTCCATTATGTATTCTAGGAAAAGATCTTTAAGAAAGTCTTTCTGGAATATGTAATGTAAATTTGACATGACAGCTATTTAAGAAATTCTGAAAAGAAAAACTAAGGCAAATTCTATTTCAATACAGAAACCTAATAATAGTAATAAAATTGAACTGTGGTTTAATGATCTTTTAAACTAGAAATACACTTGCAGACTTGCAGAGAATACCTGCTGCTTCTGGGATAGGCAATCCCCTTTGATTTGTAACTTGTAAACTGTAATGGAATTTTTGTTTAAATTCAAGTCCAGCAGTGAAACTATGTAAAAATAGGGAAAAAACAAAAAAAGTTTATCAGATATAAACTGCACCACTGAATTTTTGGCATCTCCTGTTGATTTAAAATGTTGATCTGTGAAGGCATCATCAAAAAGCTCAGCATGCCAATATGAATAGCTGAAGAAGTTGGTTTGTTGCTCTGGTGGGGGCTTTTTGTTTTGTTTGGTTTGTGGTTTTTTTGTTTGGTTTTGTTTGTTGTTTGGGCTATTGTATGAGTTTCATATTTGATAGGCCACCTGCAAAAAAGCAGGAGTTAAGTAATGGTCATTCCACAGAAGGTGACCTACTGGCCCCTAGAGAGTTGGTTTAAAAGACTTTGAGTCTGGGTGTTTCTAGAAATCTCCTCTGAGTCATAAAATAGAAATAATGACAGTTCTGTTGGATGAAATGAGATGATAAAGACTTAGGATATTTTTCCTTTTTTTTTTTTTTAAATGAAAATTTAGGGTTTTTTTAATTGAAAAATAAATGTAGGCACACAGCATGTGTCTTGATATACAAAGCTAACTATAGTAAGATATAACAGTAAGGAACAACAACAACAAAAAAAGGTGAAAAATGCCTAACTATTGTAAAGGCCCTCTATTCTGTATAGTTCAAGGTGTAACTATAGACACAAGGATTAAACACTTCCAAGAGTTACTGAATTCTGCTTTTGGTGTTCAAATTTCTACATTCATGGAATTTGCAAACAAAAGCATCTGCAATATTATTTTTTTTTAAAAAAAGAGGGGGGGAAAAATGATGTAAATACCTGTTTCTTTCATGTGACAGTTGATTCTTCAGGACATTTGAATGCAGGAAAATCTGTGAAAAGATCAGATGAGAAAGTGCACTGCACAGGAACCCTGAGTGTGGATAGAGGCAAGTGAGCGGAAGAGACAGATACTTAATGATGATGACCAGGTTAATGCCTGGAAGCCAACTTGATTAAAAATCTTTTTAGGAGAAATATTTTTTTTCTTGCTTGACATGGAATGATTTTGGTTTTCTGATGCATTATCCACAATATTATCTTCTCATGTCTTTTAATGAGTTATTAATGTTAGTCATAAGCTATGAATTTGATCAGAATTAAAAAGAGGCCCACGAGAGTAAGAGGAAAAAATGTTAATATAGCAACCTAAAAGCATATTGATTCTGGTGGAGGAATTTCCTTGTGAAACAGTGTTCCAAAGGAAAGCAAGATGCTTGTAAGCCTTCAGATACATGTTTTAGAGCTCACGTGTTATTTGAGGTAAATATTTAGCCTTTAGCAAATGTGCACTAACAGCTTGATGTAAGAAGAGACTTTTTTAAAGTGAATATCTCTGTATATATTTTTTTTCCCCGCTCTCTGTTAGAAATCAACTCTATAAACCAACCCAATAATAATTTGAATCACAGCATTTACTTTCAGGAAGTGGATGGAGGAAATACTCTCAGTATGGATTCGTGAAAAATTGACTGAGAATCTGCCAACTTGCAATTGAAGCTTTATTACTTCTTTTTTAACATAAATAAGTCACTAACTACATAGTAAGATTTTATTTCTTTGCCTGTTTCTTAGGTTGAAGAGCATAAAAATGTTAAATATTGTCTTTAAGTTTACAATAACGTCCTAGAACTGCATCAGTAAACAATGATTGTATTTATTGTGTAGCTTTTGTTCAGGAAGGATTTTTGTTGCAGTGACCCAAGTGAAACAGGAGTTCATCTGCCTTGTCATTGCTGTCTTTCCTGACACAAATGTCAGGTCTTGATGATTACTGTAATTTTTGATTGAAAGTTTGCAGCCTCCTGTCAGAGAAGCAAGTTGATCTTTTACTCTCTTTTGCATAGTGTTGTTGGAACTTGAAAACAACATGCAAAATATAAGTGCTGTCTGTTCTATGATGGGTAAGCACAGAGAGACTGATGAAAGGTGAGAGCTATAACTATAAATGGAATAAGGTGTATTTTTAGTGCCTAAATGTACACTGCTAGATTCAGCATCTCCATCTGCAAGGGTCATTTGTAGATAGAGGTGCTGATGAGCAGGTAACACTGGTTTACACATCCTGGTGTATCTCAGGGAAATAAGAGTAACTTTTGGCCTTTTCATGTTTAGACTTTGTCTAAACTGTTTGTCAAAGAGTTCTGATCTCTCTGGGTGGTAGACAAAAAAAATTTAATATATA
>JANHGL010010759.1:163443-176092 GCA_024611195.1 Ceyx melanurus | reverse complement strand
TCTTCTCTTCTCTTCTCTTCTCTTCTCTTCTCTTCTCTTCTCTTCTCTTCTCTTCTCTTCTCTTCTCTTTTCTTTTCATTAGAAAATGCTAGAAATTGAATTTCTGTCTCTCTGAGTTTTCCAGGATGCCTGTGACCTTACTTCACTATGGACTTAAAATTAAGTGCTCCATAGTTAACTTGAGTTGCCTGCTATCTTGGTCAAATCAGAGGATCTCAGGATAGCTTTTTTACACAAAGTTGCTTCTCATGAGTGTGCCAGTTCTCCCATCCTTGTATCTGTTGTTGTTTTATGGAAGCTAGTTACTCTTTCTCTTAGCAGGGCTTTGGTAACAGTAATGCTGAGAGGCAGGGGTCTTGGCTTTGCAGTGGTTGTGCTGATTAGCAAGAGGCATGAGACTGTTAGAAATCAGTTTGGATCTAGTTGTCAGCACTTCCAATGAAACCTGTGTTGCATGTTTGGAAGCATTTATCTTGACTTTACATTTTGTGTTCTATTTTCTGTTGGTTTATATATTGTCTACACAAACGTTCTGCATCCTGCAAGACTCTGTTTCTGTAAAACATGTTTAATTGTGTAGTTTAATTACACATTAATATAAAAAATTCACAAAGCAGGATTGTAAATCCTGATTTTGTGGGTTTTCTATCCTCAAGCTCTAAACTTCAGTATGCTTGCTTTGTTTGTTTTTGTTTTTACTACAAATCAGTACTGGTCACCTGAACTGTGCTAAATGAACCTAAAATTTGCATAAAATTAAGCCGCTTCTTTTTTTTTTTTTAAGTTTTTGTTGGGTTTTTTTGTTTTGGTTTGTTTTTTTTAGTTTTTGGTTGTATAATGATTTTGGTTTATTTCCAAATCATAGGATGACTTGGTCCTCAGAAGACTGTTGTGAACTGGTTTGAATCTATTGGTTTTTTTGAGCACTTATTTTTTCTTTCCTGCAGTAGCAGAGATGGGAGCTAATGAGACAGCTCCCATATATACTGTTCAGTATACCACCAGCTTATTTCAACTTCCAAAAGTAACTAGTGGTAACAGATGAAAGCATTTGTGACATGATTTCTTCCCTGTACAGATCAGTTTCTCCTCTCACTTCCACTCTGGGCTTCATTCTTCTCTTGTAATTGCTGCTGGTAGCCTGTAAAGAGTAGGACAGATGCTGGAGTCTTTTGAGATGCTTCAATAATGTGGTTGACACACATTTTGAAACTTGTGTTTCTAATGTTTTGAGGAGTTTTTCTACTGTACAAGCCCTGGCATTTGCAAATCCCTGTGATTTTGAATATTCCATGGTCTTACTTTGTCTTAAAAGTGGCTGCCCATAGCAGTTCTCAAAAAAAGCAAAACACACATATCTCACACCCTCCTCCCCTGCTTTGTCACTCTCATGGCTCCCCACTCACCCATCCTGTTCACTCTAACTGTGGAGTTTGCTGTCAGAAGAAACAGCATTGTGACAGTGATCCTGGCTTGCAAATTACTTTCAGCTTTCTTCCCTTGATCTGTGTTGTAAGGAGGTAATTGCAAGTGCTGTTACTCTGGTCGTAATGCAGAAGCCAGATGGCATTTGCAGAAGCTCACACAGCACTCCCTTCCTGTGCAAAACCAGTGTTGTGTTGCACTGGAGTAGCCAAGGCCCTCTTGGCTTTGCTCCATCAGTTATGTGACTGCTGGAATTAGAATTAACAGATTTTTGGTGCCCCTCAGATGTTGAGCCAACACCATGCAGTGGAGCCACAGAGGTTGTTGAAGGCAGGAGAACATTCTCAGCCTTCCTAAGTGCATCATCATCATGCTTGTGATGAAATGAATCCTTACCTGCACTGTATGTACCCTTCTGAGATGCTATCCATTAAGTTTAACTGCAAGTCAAGGCAGCTTTTTGGAAACCTGAAGTGTCAGTGGAAGGCTTCTGGTAGGTGGCACAAGCATTTGAAAATTAGATGGGAAAAGTATTCCAAAGTGGATTTCCCCCTTGCACCCCAAGTGTTTGTTTTTTTTTTTCCTGAAATATCTGAGAGCTTAAGTAGTAATTATATTTCTGTCACATCTAAAACCAATTGCTTTTGTGAATTGCTTTGATCTTACACTGTAGTCACAGTGGCTGTGGAGATAGCCAGCATGTCTGTCTATGGCACTCGTGTAGGAGAGATTTCATGTCTGTCTTTATGCACACTTCTGCCACTGGGGGATTTATGATAATGGTGATTCTGCCCAAGCATTTTGCATGTATGCTGCTCTTTGGAACGTGAGTTCATTATAAAGCCATTGCTTACCAGCAGCTGCCCCTGCAGGCCTCTGAAACAGCAGATGGGATAGGCCTTGGTGGAGCTGTGACTGTCCTCTGACACCAGACAGACTCCCTGGATGAGATGAGCACCTGGATTCTTCAGAGACTTTTCTTTTTTTAACCATCTCTTTTTTTTTTTTTTTTTTCAACTTCATCCCTCTCTTCTTGCTACTCTCAGTATTTGTAAGGAAGAGAGCAAAAAAAATAGCCCCATTTCCCTTTCACAATGGCCACTTTCACACGCCTGTCCTCATTCTTATTCTTTCCTTAAGAGTTGTCAAAAAGTGCAGAGCTGTGAGTGAAGTGGAGGCTAAAGGGAACATCCAGCACAGCAGTGTTCCCAGAGACAGTTAGCAGCAGCAGGTAAAATATATCTGGTTCAATATAAACAACTTGCTATTAAAAAAGAACAATTCCACTCCCTTGCTATCTGCTGTGAGACCTCAAAGAGGTGTTCTGGCTGATGTCTGTGGCATGCAGTCCTGTCCTTTGCTTGGCACTGACATTTTTGTTCCAGCTGGAAGAGTTTTCTGCAGGTACTTTGGTGAGCAGTTATCACCTTTCATCCTCAACCTCTAAGAGTTCTTAGACTTCTTGCAAGCCACTGTCCCATAATTTGCCATCCTTGCTCTGTGCTCAGTTGTTTATAAAAATAGTGTGAAATTCTGTTTCCTAATAAACACAGAAGGAGTTAAAAGTAGGGATGTAATACAGAGTTTTGCAGTATACAGTGGGTTAAAAACATTGGACAAAGCATTGATAAATCCTATATGTAACTGTTTAAAAAAACCCCTGTGAAGTTGTGATTTGATATGGAATGCTATGGACCTTTTTCGTAAGAGTTTTGAGTTTTCTATCATATTTTGGAGTTAAGGGATCTAGATAATATAATCTTTAATGTTATAGGAATATGGGAATGTTTTTGGTCTTTTTAAAGTTCTTTTTTCTTTGTTTTTGTGTGGTTTAAATTGTCGTTTTGGTTTTTGTTTGGTTTGGTTTTTAAATCTTTATGAAGGAGTAATAGTTTCCAAAGGACAATTTTGTCCACAGTTGTAACTACTTAAAATGTTCTTGTTGTCTATAAGGAAGGAAAAAAAAAAAGTATGCTTCTGTTCATATCTTTGTCATATATTTTGTTTAATATATGACAAAAAAAATAGTAAAAAAAAAATATTTTGTTTTTGGGCTGTTTCAGTCAGCTCTGTCTTTGGGTCCTTTTCAGAATGGGCCCCTATAGCATTATTCAGCATTGCATACCATTTGCACACATTTGATTTTTATGTTATTACTATTATTTGGTTATTTGATCTGATTTAAATTAAAGGAGGTTTCTTATTCTGGAGACAAGCTTTAAAATTAGATCCAACCCTAAAATGAATCCTACAGGTAAATCACCCACCATGAGAGGAGTGAAGAGGCAGAGAAGCAAAGAAATCTAAGGTTAAGAATGGAGATAAGGGGATTTTGAAATCACCGAAGTGGAAAAGACAGGCAGCAGTTTGATCTTAATTCTTAAAAGGATCTTAAGGAAAGTGGCAGTCTTCTAATAATCTGTCTAGAGTGAAGTAGATACATAAATGTCAACCTAGTTATTTCTCCTCCTTTCTAAATCTTTCCAAACTTCATTTGAAGATTGCTTCTTAATTTATATATAGGATGAATTATTTCCTCAGAGAGCTTAATTTTAATTTAGAACCTTAATCCTGCAAGCACTTGGTCATGTAAACAGATCTATTGACTCTGAACCATTAAGTTACAAATCCAGTTTAACAGACATGTGCAAATAAATATTTGTAAAATTAGTAAAATGTGTCATCTCTGTAGTAATACCTCCAAAAATTACATTAATAAACCTGTGTAACTATTGTTTAAGAACTATTTTCTCTCTTTTAGCAGGAAGTCCTTCTCTGTTTGCAGTGTCTACTTAGGCTTCTGGGGTTTTTCTTCTGTCTCTTTCTGTCTGTCTCTTTTTTTCCCCTCTTTGCTTCATTTTTTATTACATGGAGAGCAGTCTGGCACAGATCCCCTTTGCATTGGGCTGAGAATGATGGTGTTTCACTGTTGTGTCACCCTCTTTGAGGTGAAAGCACTAGAAATTTCCCCCCTCATCCTCCCATATGCTGCCTCTGTGATGCTGATGGAAGTTTCCATGTGATAATATAGAATTCTTCATAATTGTGTTTAAAGTACTGAAAAATTGAAATTGGATGAACTCTAATAATATAGTTATTTGATTAACCCTAATCTAGTTAGGTCCTGAGAAGCAATAATCATTTTTTTTCATCCTTTTTCACCCCATAAGGGACTATGGAGAAGAATGTGGATAATTAGTGACCAGGAAAATGGCAGGAGAAAGAGCAATAGTAAATCAGGATGAACAAGAAATAGGGTGTGTACAGACCAGAATTATTGATCTCACTTTAATATAAGAATTTCTAGGGGAGAGGAAACTACATGTTTACACATCTCCTAAGAACTGCAAGATTATGGCAACACCTCGAGTAAAAAAAACCAGTAAAAGTAAAAAATGTAAAAGAAAAATAAACTGCCAGTTGCTACCAATTACAGCAGTCTTAGGACAAGATGGCAAAGCTGGTGCTTGGAACATGGCCATCACAGTTGGAACTCAATAATGTGAATTACCAGCAGAATTGCCATGCCCTAATCAATGCAACATGATGACGAGCAAATGCAAAAATCAAACCCATTTTTAATAAAACCTTTTTAAGCATGTGTGCTTAAGTGTCTTCTCAAGTATAATCAAAGATAGAAAGTATATAAAAAGGTTTATGTAAAGGTTTAGAATGCTTATTGTGATTGTAGAATGGAAGATTAGAAATCAGTTGGTTTTCAATGAAGTTTTCTTCTCTTACTGTAAAGAGACATAGAAATGGATTTGACATGACCAGGATTCTGTAGCACAGATTAGTGTGCAATTAACATTGTAAGTGCAGCATGGGGTTTTATCTCCTGCTGTGTGTCCTTGAGCTGCTTTGACTGGGTCTGCTCGTGTGTTCGAGGCATAAGGGCAGGAGCTGCAAATGTCTTCAGGTAAGCATCTGATTGAACTGATGTCTCTGCAGTCCTGTTTGGGTTTGTTGATCATCAGACACTTCCATTTCAGTTTATAATTTTAAATGCCATTGCTTGTATTTATTATCGGAATGGTGATTTTTATCACAACTGTTTAAAGACAGCAAAAGTGTCTTTAGATCTGTTTTTAAAGTAGAAAAACATTAGGGCAAAAAATAGTTAGCTGTCCAACGTCAGACAGTAGCTCAACTGGAGATCCAGAGTTTAACTGATGCCTCCCTCCCTCTCTCATGTTCCTCCCTACTTTTCCCTCTCTGTCTCTCCTTCTTGCACATCTCCAGATCTTTTTTCTTTTTCTTTCTTCCCTAACTGAAGAAAGCTTTCATGCTATCACAAATTCATAGCTACTTTTCCAGCTTCCACCTCTCAGTTGTAGCAGTGCAAGCAGCCATTGTGAGGTGCAGAGCTGCGTGTTGAGGGGGGGGGGAAGTGCTTGAGCCCATTCCTTCCCTGCTCCTGGGAACAGCTGTAGATTAGTGAGGAGTTGTCTGGAAGAAGAAAAACCTTTAAAGGATTTTTAGTTATTGAATTCCTTCTTTTGCAAAAGAAGCTTGTTTACATCTGTGTGTAGTTCCTGTCACAGTCTTCACTTGATTAATGCTTTTGAGACAGTCAATACACCTCCTGGCTTTCCACACATCTACATTACTCTAATGGAGTATAGATAGATGTACAGATGCTAGAAAACACTGGTGGTGATGCAGGAAATTTTATTTGCTCTTTATAATGTGGTTTTAAAATAATACTGTGTTCAGTTAGATGAAGACAACATCTGTAATGTGGTATCTTGAGACAGATGTTAATAAAATGTTTGATTTTAAAGCAGAGGAGAAATGAGTAAGCTGAATTGAAATCACAAGCACTTTTTTTCTTTTCAATATTTACTTTGAAATTCAGATTATAATACACCCTGCTTTTTGATGTCTTCCTCTCCATATATTGCAGGCCATAATGTACAGTGGTTGCATTGTAAAAATGAGCCTGTAGTAGCTGTAGTATTTTCACTGCAGTTTAAGGACACAGGTTTTAGTCAAAAGCTTTTGTTGCATTCACACGTAGTTTGTGTTTCAGTGGGAGATCTAAGGTTTCTGGATGTTTTATCAAAGAGGAAAGGAACAACATCACTAAGGCTGGCTGTGTAATTTGTGAACAGGAAACCATTTCTAGTGTGTTTGCAGATGCTGCACCGTGTGAAAGGCGTGGGAGATACCTCAGTGCTACCAAACGTGTGGAGAGATGGCTCTTGATGGTGCCAAGTCCTTTTTCACAGTCAAGGATGACTTTCAATCTCCTTCTCTCATACTTATGAAAGCTAAACATTCATAATGATGTTAATAGGGTTGCAGGTTTTCCCCTCTGCATCTCTTTGGAGTCACCAAAGCAAGTCAAGACTCCGAGCTTTGTCCTAGTGCTTAGTGGTACTTACGAGAATAAGCTCTCCTTTCCTTCATTTAGAGAACTAAGATGTCTGGACTTTCCTTGCTGATATTTCAGGACATCCAAGCTGAGATCGATGCCCACAATGACATCTTTAAAAACATTGATGGAAACAGACAGAAGATGGTGAAATCCTTGGGAAGCTCTGAGGAAGCTGCTCTGCTCCAGCACCGGCTGGACGACATGAACCAGCGCTGGAACGACTTGAGGGCAAAGTCAGCTAACATCAGGTAAGCAAGAAAGACATCAAGACATGAAGGAGGCACAGTTGCTAACTTCTAAAAGGCTTGAGAAACACGACCATGGCATTGAAATGAAATCTCCCTTTTCTTCTGTAAAGGAAGCTCAGAAAGAGCAGAAAAATAAAAAATGGCAGCATTTGGTAACAACTTAGGCTTAACTGTTTGTTCTTTCTGCAGAGCTGTGCAGTTTTAACTTGTCACTTTGTACTAAATTTTACAGAAAGTATATTGAATCTTATTGTAAATAGATAAGCAATGTCAATGACATAATTCTGTGAATCTACAGTTACTGGTGAGGATAAATCAGAGATTTGCTCTTTTTGCTTTTACCACTTAAAGTTATGATTTTATATTACTTGCATTAAAGTGTCTCGATTCATATAGATAATTTTTTGTAATTACTGCTATTCAATGAAGAAATATTTTAAGATACATATCAATCAAGGAATGCATTTTGCAGTTTTTGGCCCTTCCGTGCTAAACTCACTGATGGTCTGGTGAGAGCAATTCAGTTGCGTGGCCTTTCCTGGACTTGTTGATAATCTGGGAGAAATTGATGGCTAGACAAAAAAAGGACATGCAAGCCATTTAACCTGGCCAGGTGTGAGTTCCAAGGTAGTAACATAGAGACTGAGATTGTGCAGTGAATGCTCAGAGAATTGGGACTACTTATTCTTTGGAATATGGACTCATACCAAGGTATGGATCTGCTATGAAGTCAATGTGTTCATCTAGGTGTTTGCCTTCAGGTTTTGCTTTCTCGGTGTACCTTTATTCAAGGATGAATTGGAAAGCAAAACTGTATGGATGAGAAAGCATATAACCATGGTAGATGCTAGGACTGATGACTGAAAAACCTGTTTGTTTTGTTATGGGTTTTATATGGATTGTCTGTTGTGGGGATAATACTTCTAAAATAAGCTATTTGGAATGTTGACAGATGTGTACATTCTTATTATCTTGATTTTTTTAATCACTGAAAGTATTCCCTCCTGTAGAGATAGTGTTTCTCTTCATCACTTCAGTGCTCAGTTGATGGTGCTAGTCACTGTGGTGACTGCACTTCCTTGCTTAAACCTGTATTTGTAGTGACTATGACACTACCCGAGAGGACAGTAACTCTTCTTGAAATTACCTGTGAACTTATTCACATTTATTTTTTTTTTCTCTTGTCGTATACCCAGGATGAAAACAAAGCCATAGATTTGTGCTGACCTACTTTTTAAAGCCACATTTTTAGGAGAGATTATTTTCTCCTGTGACAGGAGATGCAAGTCTGTTAATGTTTGGGGGAGGGTAGGAGTATGGGAGAAACAGAGAAGAATTCTCTATATTCAGACCACCCACCTCTCCTTTTATTTCATATGTTCCCTTGGGCTCAGCAGGGAAAGTGTTACCTCCACAGCTGAAGAACAGCTGAGGAGGTCTCCAGCTGTGACAAGAGCCTCCCAGGGTCATCGGGGGCAGTTATGGCAGAGCTGCTGCTCTTGTGGATGATTCTCCTCAGGCTGGCTGCAGGAGGGGTGCTCTCAGGCTGTGGTTTTCAGGCTAACCCAGGATTGTCCTGGGAGTGCTCATGGATACCAGGTGTTGGATGCTGGGGAATGTTCCTCCAACTAGTGCTTAAACCTGAAGCATCATCTGTGGAGACTGCCAGTTCATGTGGCCTGTGGGCACACAAACCTGACAGTTTTTTTGCAGGCTGTGTATCATCAGTGCAATTCCAAAGCAAAAGCCAGGAATCCTGCCTTTGAAAGTGAAGAAGCCCAAGAACCACGTCCAGAGCTTTGACAGAGTTTATAATCTCTCTCTGATAATGTGAATGTGGTGCTGACACTTTATCCTGAGATGCAAATCGGAGCCTATTTCAGTTCCCTTGCTCCTGTGCAGTATTTTTCAGTGGGGTTTCCTACTGCATGCATGGCTCTGCTCCCCAAGACAACTGAATGCTTGTGTCCACTCCTCAGCTGCTGCTGCACCTCATTTTTATTTTCACTACTGCTTCTGATAAGATTAGAAAAGATTCTGGAAAAATCCAGCCTCATATATGTTTTCCCCTTGTGTATTTTTTTTTCCTCTTAGCATGTTTCTGACTTTTGAAGAGCTCACTGTGTTCAGAGAAAAAATCTGCAGTCCTCCCTATCCCTTACTGTTTTACCCCCACAAGTTTAGCTTGCACTCAGTTTTGATGCCAAGTGCTAGTGAGATTTTGCTAGTTGCTAATCAGGCATGCACTTGGGTACTCATAAATTAAAATGCATTTAATCTACTATCATATGCCACATCATTGACATTAATACAATTTTTTTTTCCCCAGTGTTAATGTTATTACACTAATTTAACACTGAGTTGCAATTAAATTGCTCTTTAACTAGTTGCAGTTCCCCCCCCTCTTACAAAACTTGAATTCACTTTGTATGCTAGAATTCCACTAAACAATTAGAGCAAAAACTTGCAGCCTCAGAGTGTCAGTTTTTAGAAGGGAGAGCTGTTTCAATGTGCTATAGCAATAACAATTAATAGGGATGTCATTATCAAATGTATAGAAACCTGGAGATCTGAAAGTTTTAATTATGATTGCTTCCTGAAATTCATAAAGATGCTTTATTTCCTTTATTTTATTTTATTTTCCTTTATTTTATTTTCCTTTATTTTTTTTATTTCCTTAACATTCTGAGATTCTATCAGTAGAACTGCAAATTCAAACGTGGGTTGCTTTGGCTCAGAAGAGATGACAGTATCTCTCCTAGCCTTGATTAATAGGATGTAAATAGCTTATAATTTGGGGAAAAAAAGACAAACTGCAAAACAGGAAAGGGAAAATATAGGAAACAATAGTAAAGTTCAGTTCACTCCTCTGTCAGAGGCAGGACGGGAAGGTGCAGAGCTGGTACCAGACTGCACTGAAAAGGACTTAGCTCTCCTCCATCACCTGTGTTCAGAAAGAAATTGTTGTTTACTGGTATAAACTGTCATGTTAGTCTCAAATGAATCCATAATATAAAACAACAGCAGTTAAAAAGGAGTAGGTGGTGCCCGTTGAAGATTTCCCTGCAGATGTGTAAGCACTGCATGAAGAAGCCATCAAGTCAAGGTATTAAAAAAAAAAAAAAAAAAGATAGAAAAGGCTGTTGTGGAATCTCATGTTTCTGTTACTTACACTGAGAGAGAGATTCATTGAGTTAATTCCCTAGTAGCTCACCATTGACTAAAAATGATGTATGAAATGTTTTACTGAGCTGCTCAGCAGCACAGGCAACTTAACTGTTGCTTGCTGCTGGGAGAGCTTGTGTGTGCTGCTGGAGAGTGGAGGTTCTGCCGTGAGTGTGTTCAACAGGTACATATTTGTTTTTGTGTCATCATCCTCCCCCCTCCCTGCCCCATTTATTTTCTGTTTCTTTTCATTTGCTGTGCAAAATGGTTTGAAGTAGAGGGTGGGGGTTTTTTTTGACACAAAATTGCTTTGCAGTTAAAGGGATTTTAATTTAATTTAATTTTAATTTAATTTAATTTAACCTTTGGATTTTAATGATGAAGTAATTGTATTTATTTCTTGCATTCCTGTGCTGGTTTTGCTACTCATGGCTTTAAAGGTGCTTTAATGTTGTTTCACAGGGGTCACTTGGAGGCCAGTGCAGAGAAATGGAACAGTTTGCTGACATCCCTGGAAGAGTTGATTAAATGGTTGAACATCAAAGATGAAGAACTGAAAAAGCAGATGCCCATTGGAGGAGATGTTCCAACTTTACAGCAACAGTACGACCACTGCAAAGTAAGATGCTTAAGTTTTATAGATAAATATGCTACTGTGAGTAATAGAATGAAGCAAATTTGGGTACAGGAGAAACGATGAACACTTTGCAGTGACTAATTTCTAAAAAATAAACCTCTAGGTCTCCACCCCTTTTCCTTCCCCACCTTTCCCAGTAAAGCACAACTAAAATACTCTCTAAAATTTGATCTAAAGGATTTCTGATACATATGCTCAATTCAAAAGCTTATTTTTTTAATTGTTTCCTGATGTTTTGGGATTCCTACCAGATGTACAATTAGTATTTTACACTGACTAAAGTTAAGGAATGTAAATTCAGGAGAATTATATAAAGTGACTTTATATATATTATTAAATTGACCAGTATTAGCATGCCCCCAGCCCATGCAGATTTATATTTAGAATAAGAATAAGCACAGTATTCACTTGCAGATATTTCTTATATGATGACTGGACAACTATTTTCTAACTTATTTTGGTAGGGACCAAGAAATTCCCATCTGTCATGTAATGATACTGTGCTATACCAATCAGGAGTTATTAGAATGGGATATTTTACTTTCTTTTGAAATGTAACTTATTAATCATTGCCAAAGGAGGAAAACTGGTTTGATTCTCCACCATTGTTTCTTATCAGGAACTGTTCCTTCCTTGCTGAAGCTGCAGTTTAATAATAAACTACATTAGGCTGAGAAGCTATGGTTTTTTTTCAGGTAGAAAGTGAAAACTGGAGGAAAAAACAAACCACAAAATAAAGCCTAAACCCCTTCTTCTCCTTCCTTAGTGTAGTGAAATGGTTGGTCAGTGTGGTTAGAATGTTGAATAAAAATGTCCTTGGTCAAGGAACACTTACATTTTATGTCTGTGATTTTTTATTTTTTTTTCTTTCCAAAACCTTACACCCAAGGTGAGCTTTCATCACATTCTGTGTAAAATGACTGTGATTCCACACTGTTGGTCACTCTGTGCCTTCTGGTATCACTGGATGGTGACACTTGCTTTGCATTTAAGGTGCTTCTTTTACAAGTTGTATCCTGTGTCAAGCTGAAAGTTTTTTAGTGGAGATTTCAGGTGCAACTGTATTGGATAAATATTGCAGAGGTATTACTTGATTTCTGTTACTGACAAGGATATTGCTTTTATTCCATCTCTCATTACTGGCTGCCCTGGTAATTCTTTAAAAGTTTCTTTGCCCACAGTTCTTCCAATGCTGCACCTCCTAAGCATTTAATGTCATTTGTGAGACATATATCAACAGCTTTTTTATAATCCCATGTCGAGTTTCAGCAGCACCACCCACCACATTGGCTGGCCTTGAAAGGTTCTCCCCAGGCCCCCTTAAGAAGAGGTCAGGTGCCTCTACTCTCCTCTTTCCTTTAATTTCATATCTGAGTGTTGTTTTGAAGTTGTCCTCATGCAAACTGATCAATAATTCACTTTATTTCCACTTCTCTGTGAGCCCTTTCCTCTTATTTCCAGCTTGCTTACCTGGTCTTGTTCTTGCTGTACTTCAGAATGTAAATGGTGAATTAATGACTCAGCTCTGTAAGATGTGCACCTATGATAGCCTCATCTCCTGCTCTTTATTATTCTGGGTCTTCAATCATTCTTGTATAACATTGCTTATTGCCTCTAGTTACTCAAAAAATCATTCTTCTTCACCTTCTTTTTCTCCCCTTAGATGCATGAAATGACTTGTTTGCTTCATAGAACCATAGAGTCATAGAATGTCAGAGGTTGGAAGGGAGCTAGAAGATCATCCAGTCCAACCCCCCTGCCAGAGCAGGATCACCTAGACCAAGTCACCCAGGA
>JANHGL010010759.1:109712-121485 GCA_024611195.1 Ceyx melanurus | reverse complement strand
TCAACTTATGTCCAGCTTCTTGAATACTGGACAATCAGTTGCCTTCACCTTGGCACAGCACACCCAGATACATCCTTTTTTGTTGTTGGCTTTTGATGGTATGCTGGTGTACACCTTCCAAGGAAATAATTGTCAAGCTACTTGTTTTTGAAATTACTTTTCTGGGCAAGGATAAACATAGTGACATTTTAAGTATCTTTCCAGAAACTGCAAAAAATACTGATTTAAAAATGGGTATGCCTTAGATTTGGAGTTCAACATATTCTTGAAAGCCTTGATCACTTCATTTAGTATCTGAAAGGTGAATGCAATTCCTGTGATGATATCAAACTGAAACCAAGGAACAGTTTCAGGTCAGGAAAACTGTGTTCAAATGTAAAGATATATAAAGATACTACAGTATACTTTTGGAGAGAATGCACTACAGTATTTCAGAGTCAATCAAGATGATATTTTGACTGCCTGCTCTTTAAATCTCTCTTACATTTGTTTAAATGTAATCATGTGCAAGGCTACTAGGGAATACCAATTTTTGGTTGATTTCTCAATTTAAAATAGAAACCAAAAATTAGTGATGATAAATTATTGGGCAAGCAGAGGTACAGCCTTTTAAATATACCAGCTGAAGACACAGTCCACTGTATTTAATAACATCCTTTAAAGTTGTTATTTACAACCAAGTATCCCTGTATATATAAAAAGAAAAATGTGTGTGCATTAGCAATTCTTAAATAGGAACAAAGGTGAAATAAGTGGTATTTTCTGCTCATTATTGTTAGATTTGCTAACCTAGCATAATTTCATCATTAACTTTTAAAGGGAATGCTGTGATCTTTTTTTGATACAACTTGTCTAAATAATTTTCTACCAGTCTAATTCAACGGTAAATACTTTTGTGAGGCAAAAATGGACAATCATTCCAACAATTAATACTGATAAATTTAAGAAAAATGTGGATTGTAGAAGGGATTTGGAGATTAGATTTGACATAATACATTTTGACCCCTCTGGCTGCATATTGGAAACCTTTTTGGTTAAGTGGGAAGTTAAACAATGCTGACTATCTAATCTCTGGTCTGTGAGCACTAGTTTGCAACACACCCCCTAAATGAAGATACCTACTGATGATGTGAACAGCCATCAGGTTTTCCATTATATGGGTTATAGGTAAAGCTTAAAATCATTGTATATGTTCTGATACATGTGGTCAGATATGAAATGAAGTTTGAAATAAACCTCAATGCTTTTATTTTCAAAGCCCTTTTATAAATATTTTTGTTTTATTGTGCTACAGCCACAGGAAATTTTTCATTTTTACCATATTAGTGTGTCTCTTAGCTACACGATTGGAGTTCAGGTGATAATGGTCACACTTAGAATGAAAACTAAATATTGTTAAATATGGGTGGGCTGTTGTCTAACTTTGTGAATAAAAAAATAAAGGAGCTGCATGGCACAGATCATACATTTTGATTGAAGAGCCCAGGTATCACTTGCCACTTAAACACAGAAAATCAGAATATCTTCAGTTGGTTTTTTTTAGTTTTTATTTTTTGAAGTGTTAATGTGTGTTGCCTGAAACTTTGATTGCCTTATTCCTTTGTAGTCATGAGACACAGACAACCTGCTGGGATCATCCTAAAATGACTGATCTCTTCCAGTCCTTAGGTGAGAGTGTTTCTTAAAATATACCATTATGTGATGTTCATTCCATGAGTGAAAACTGCATTTCTATGCCAGCTATGTAATTTGCTGTGAACTGTGTGTAATAGAGCATCTCCTACTTTGCAGTGAGATACACTATGCATAGAACCTACTGCTGTGATTTTATCATCTGTAATGCCTTTTAGTAATATTAAACTGTATGCTCTAACTATGTTTTGATGAGGTATGTTACTTATTTCTTCTAAATCCACAAAGGAGTGTCCAATAATGCAGGCTGATTTTGTCTCTAAAGCAGGATGTCAGTCTGCATCATGCCAGTCTACAATTTATTTTGCAATAAATAAAAATTTATTGCAAAAATTTGTGTAATAAATCAGAGCAGCCATGCTTTCTGTAAAGGCTAGACCATAGTATGGTACAGCTAGTTCAATGTGTCCTGTTAACACCTACACTTAGTGTGGAATCTCCCTTTCTAAGGACCAAAAAGGTAAAATACTGTTGAGTAAGTATCCAACAGTGTCTAAAATAGAACTTATGGCTATGTGACTGTCCCTTTCAAAGCACTGCTTACAAAGTCATGGAATTCAAATTAAAGCTTTAAAAGCCATTTTTTCCTCTTCCCCCTGCTGCCCTGTTTCCTGTATGTTAGCTGATGGATTGATAAATGATTCAAGAAATATACTGTATTTCATCACTTGTCTGGAAACAGCACTGTAAATATGTATGTAGAACTGATATTTATATGTGCCAGGATTTCTGCTGTGCCAATCTCTGCACTCTCAGAGCTGGGAGGCTTTCCCTGCAGGTGGATTGGACTGAGGCCCCAGTTTATTCATTCTGAAACACCCTACTAATTCACTGCAGAGAACTGAAAGGATATCAGACCTTCCAAAATGTGAAAATTTGTATCTGAAGGCGACTTAGGGATGGTGTTTTGCAGGCTGCTCATCTGTCTGTTCTGCTTTTCCAGCTGACCTGAACAACGTGCGCTTCTCTGCCTACCGCACGGCCATCAAGATCCGCAGGCTGCAGAAAGCACTGTGCTGTGAGTGTGGCCTTTCAGAACTGCTGCTCTAGGCAGGGAGACTCAGCTTAAGGCTGGGAAAAGTAATGGTGGTAGACTGTTGGTACCTGGTTAGCAGATAAATCCTTGACAGATCGTCAGCCAACAAAATGGTGGGAAGTATTGGCCACTAGTGTGTGCTATTATTGCAAATAAAATCAATTAATGAAAAAAGGGTAACTGGCAGCAGGTAAGTTGAAATGGTATGCTCACTAAGAATACTTTGAGAAGTGACAGGAAAATATTGGACCTCTTAACTACTTGTTTAAAATATTGGACTACTTAACTACTGCATACTGTTCCTGATAGATTGAGGCTGATACAAAGCAATGAGAAATGTGACCTAAAATCCTGACCTTTGACATAAGCCAAGGTATTATGTTTAGAGAGTTCTATTCCATTTTTTATAAGTGTTTACTGCTGCTACATATGACATCGAAAACATCATCCCTCTCAGAGAGAATATCTTGCTGTGTGAATTTCAGTTAAAGAGGAACTCAGGCCACTCAAAGTGTGAGAGGAAATTATAGTTGGTTATAGGCAGTTGATATTACACTACATTTTAATCACAAAAAGCTCATATGACAAAACAAACCACTATTATTAGCAATAATAGAATGTCTGGGACCATTGAAGGGACCTCCAAAGGGCATCTAGTGCACCCCCCTGCAGGAAGCAGGGACACCCTCAACTAGACCAGGCTGCTCAGAGCCTTGGCCAACCTCACCTTAATAATATGTGTACATATACTGGGGATGTGGGGAAAGGCCTTAAATTTAGATAGGCAATGACAATCCATTTAGTATGCACATTGGATATTCTGCCCAAACTTCTGTTAGCTTCTTAGGCGATCTAGTAATTCAGCCACTGTCTGTATGTTGAAGACTATATGTATGAAGACTTTATATGCTGAAGAGCATATAGATTTTATCATCAGGAAAGGATAGGTGTCTACTGAGTTAGGCTCAGCTATCTGAACTACTCCATTTCCAAAGTTCATGTTTAGATCTCTAATTTTTTGTTCTCTATTTGAAGTATTTAAAATACCCTATTTCTTGGTTTAATACATCAGCAAGTTTCATGACTGCCATGTTCAAAGCTTAGCAGATTCAGAAGTGATGTATCAGGAGTTCTTGTTCAGGCCTCTGGAGTCACACAGCAAGTACCACACTGGGGTTTCTGTGCTCTTGCCTGAGTCTCCCTTGCAAAGCAGACTTAGTACTCATCCTGCCACTGGTATTTCTGCATTGCCCTTGAGAATCAGGATGAGAAAAAGAAAGAAGAAAGAAGGTATTTTCTTGTTGGAGCTGAGCTAGCTTGTAACTCTTAAGGTTTATCTTAGAGAAATGGACTTTAACTAATAGTTTGACATAATACAGAAATGGTTTACATTATAAAGTGAGTCAAGGCATGAACACAAGATGATAACTGAAAGGGCAAAAAGCTTTGAAGGAAGTGAGATTTTGTGAGAAGGCAGAGAAGAGGGGATGCGAGGAAGAAAACTACCTGAAATAGAACTGGGCAGATTAAGGTGTACAAAAAGAAAGGAATGTGAAAAATTCTGCTGTAGAGATACTGACAATATCAATTTTAAAGATTATTAGAACTGTGAATGGAAAAGTAAACACATAAAACTACCCAGCTACCAGAAAGAAAATAAGGTGAAGTAGAAATAAAAAATAATAAAACTGGAGAATTTTGGAGTTGTGAATGAGTACAAAGGTAACAGATTTTAGACCTTTGGAAAGGTCTTGCAACATCTGGTATGAAAATGTTGTACAACTTTACAAAATATTTGTACTTATATTCAGGACTCTGGAAGGACTTTTCAGCCCTGAGAGGTGTGCAGTACTGCAGTCTGAGTAGGAACACAAGAAGGTCAAAGCCATCCTAAAGATGCAAGCAAGGAAGGAGTTGCAAAAATTCTTCTTCATGCTTCTCATGCTGCACATGATGGATATTAACCATGCTGCCTATTTCTGACAAACATACCTTTTGTCTGGCAATATGGATGAAATGAGCTTCACTTTCATTACTCCTAAAAAGCTTTGAGGAAGAACATACTTCTTGCTCTTGCTTTTTCTACAAAATACATCAATTTCTATAATACATCCAAATTTTCTTTGTTATTCACGAAGGTGTTTGCTTGTTCCATCTCTCTGCCTCATGGGAGGATACAATGGCAAAAATAAATTTGTCTTTATTACATGCACAGATTTGACCAAGACAGACATTGTAGACTATCCCCAAAGCTAAATGCTACAAGAATTTTCTGTCTCTGAACAGAAAATCATTACGATCTGGTACAGTTTTTAGACCCCTTTCATCAATGCTGTTCCTTTTGTCATTGTTTGTTTAGCTGATTATTTCTTGCCAGGGAACACGTCAAATTCCCTCTGACTGATGATTCTTGGCCAAAGCTCCAGCAACTCCTCTCTGATGAAGGGGAGAGCAGCTAAGCCCTATCTAGAATTATTTTCTTTATTTGTTGGTGGGTTTGTTTTACAGTAGAGATATCTTCTGTCCCCTTGCCATTCATCCTCTGGTCTGAGTTACTTGAGTCTTTCTGTCATCTCCTGTCATTTTCCTGTGGATAATTTTCCAAGGACGCAGCTGGGGCAGGATGCACAATCCCACTTGCACCTGATGGATTTTGGCTTACCTGTGGGCACAGGTATTCATGCTACATAAGCAGGCTCAGGAGTATGTCATTTGAGAAATGTACTTTGGAAACTTTGATGAAATCTTTCTTTTGAGCTTTTGGTTTTGGTATGTGTTAACAAATGGCATTCTGGGGAAATTATTCCCCCTCAACCCCATCTCTCCTTTAGAAGCAGGGAAGTAGGCACATGTTTCATCTTGGGGTTTTTTTGGTTTGTTTTTAGGAAGGTAGGTTCATGCAGAGACTAATACATGTTTATGTACCTACATATATTTATTTTTCAGGAAGCTGAGAAAGGTTGCACATTAAAAAAAAAGCCAAAACAAACAACAAATTCTTAGCCTCTCTGAGATTATGTGTGGCAGATGTACTGAGAGCACTTTCCCACTATAGCAGAAGAATGGGGCCAGAGTATCTCATGTTGCAGTTGTACTTAGGCAGCTGTGCAGCACCAGACCCCAACTATAGGCTCTGAGCAGCCTGGTCTAGTTGAGGGTGTCCCTGCTCCCTGCAGGGGGGCTGCACTAGATGACTTTTGGAGGTCCCTTCAAGCCCCAGCCATTCCATGATTCTAGGATTCTATAATTTTTTATTCTCATGCAGTGTACTTCAGTTCATTTTCAATAAAATGTGTTGCCCCAGATACTGAAGTGTAGTACAAAAAGAGGAAAAAACCCACCATTTTTATTCAGAATTCTGTCACCTCTAGGTAATTTGAAATTAAAGAATGCTAATAGGAATATTAAAGACAGCAGGGTAAGGAACAAACTCTTAAGGCACACCCAGCTACAAGCAAGCAGCATGCAGACTTCCCTCACGGATGAAGTCTTTTGCAGGAACTGCTCTAATTCATGAGGTCTTTGACACAGAAGCAAAAATGCACTAAAAGCTGTGTACAGTGTGCTTTCATGCCAGCAATGGCATAGGAGTCTTGTTTGCTTTTCCCCATCTGCATAGATGCAGTTTTACTTTAAAACTTTCAGAAATGGAAATGTAATGAGAAAATAATCCCCCTTTACATTAGCCCAATCCACTGCTGGTGGGTAGACTTTACCACGACAGGATAACTTCCTATACCCAAAGTTCATTCAACCAGGTGAGTGCAGAAGTATTCAGAGATGGAAGAAATTTCCTTTGGTTATTCTCTATGAATGGTGTCATTCAAAAGCATTCAGTTTTGCTTAATTTGCATTTGCAAAATGGAAACCCATTTTGGATGAAAATAATGGAAGTACCACTCCTGATTCCCTCTAGAATCCTTTGGCAGAAATGGGAACCTTAATGCCAGCAGATCAAGATGCAGAGTTATCAGGTTTACTGCAGTGTGTGCTGAATTGCTGTTTTCACTCCAAGGATGGTTATGTTAAGCCAAGCCCAAAGGCTACAGCATTCTGGTGCTCTGAGTTTTCATTGGCTTTAAAAAGGGCAGGTTTTGGGTGCTGTCAGTCTATGGAAGGAAGCTGCTTATCTGTTTCTAGCCAACAGTTAAGTACCTTACAAAAGTGAGGCTGGGAGGGAATCAACAAAAAAAAAAACAACCCAGCAAACTAGTTGCAATCATTTGTTGTTTTTTTTTTTTTCTTATATGCCTGTGACCCTTTTCAAGTGTATTCCAATTTTCTCCAGCTACTATAGAAGATTATGACACAGTATAATGCCAACTACTTTGCTGACATCAGGTCAAACTAGTGGCAAGGCTTTTGCTGCAATTAGGAGTCTGCCTGCTTGGTACTTACAAAGCTGGCAATAGTTTACAACCCCAAGATGGGCTAAAAAACCCAACCAAATAATAAAAACAAACCAAGGCAAGCAAATGTATGGGCAGACTGGGGAAAAGGGATTGGGAATGTAACTTTCCTTTGGCCCATAACCTCATCTCCTGGAAGATAATTATTGAGTTCTTGACAGAATTGCTCACAGTGCTTACGGTGCTCAGTGTTCTTTCTCCTGCTTTCTTCTCCTGTACCAATTTCCCAGCCTAAATTAGCCTTACCTGATTTGCACAGACCACCCTTCTGAGGTCTTTATTTAACGTGAACAGTGCAGAGTCATTTACATCTGAGCTGTTTATGTTTTGATTCCTTTGAGAGATAACATTTATAGTGTAAATGTGTTACCAGCTCTTCAGAAACAGCTCTGTATGAGCATGGAATATACTTCACATTCATATTATATACACTGTAGCAGGCATACTAATATCTTCATTTTGTTTGCTGAAATCCATGCTTCTGCTAAAAAAAAAAAGTCACTGAGGATTGTAGTGCCCTCTGACTTACATTATTCTTCCTTTTACACCAAAATATGTTTTTTCTTTTCCACTTTTCTTTGCAAAAGGAATTAGGAGAGCTCGTTAACAGCTTTTTGATTCCACCTTGCAAATGCCAGATTTTTCACAGTCACATTTGTGTGGTTTGGGAAGCAAAAACCTTTTCACCTGTATGATATCCATAGTATCACCATACAAAGAATCTTGTAAATTAAAGCATATCTTTGAGTGTTCTGGAAAACAATAACTAATTTCCCCTATGTCCTTCTCCTGCCTTTTTTTTTTTTTTAGCTATAATTTAACAACTGCCATTCCATTAATCAGACCTTAGTACATTCCTACTGCATTGGAGAGAACATTATTACCTAAGAATTTTCTTCACTTTCTATTTAATCAAAAGTGATAGACGTTTGATGGGATTCTGTGTTATGGTAAATGTGAAGAATCCTCTAAGGCTAGTGGACTCCCAGTGAGCATGGATCTGATGTTAGGGTCCTCAAATTGATTCAGGCAATCAGTCCTCAGACTGATTTAGCGGCTTTTTAAATGTTCTTATGAGCTGTGCAGTGTCATTATGATGTTCTTGTCTATTTGGGTTTTTTAATAAATAGTACCAAAATACTGTCAGCTTCTCATGGAGACCAGTTTGTCACTATAATGTTACTAAATGAAAGCCATTTCTTGTCTAATTGCCTGCAGTGTTTGCTACACTACGCATATGAACCAGTATTGTGAATGAGATGCTCAGGCATCTATATTCACACTTTTTTTCTTTTCTCTTTTTAATCAACCTCTTAATAGTGGACCTGTTGGACCTGAACACAACAAGTGAAGTGTTCAAACAGCACAAGTTGAGTCAAAATGACCAGCTGATTGGTGTTCAGGATGTGATCAGCTGTCTCACTACCATCTACGGTGGGCTTGAGGAGAAGCACAAAGATATGGTGAATGTTCCTCTCTGTGTTGACATGTGTCTCAACTGGCTGCTCAATGTATATGACAGGTAAGTAACAAGTCTTTGTTCACAGTGTGTACCCCAAGAATTTCATGTAGTATTAACAAATTATAAACCATGGAGATAGCATTGGTAGAATTTGCATGTGACTTACACAAAGTCCTGTAAGTCTAGAATTTTAAGTGTTTTTTTTCTGAATTACTTCCTTGAGGAAGTGTCCCTGATAACAATCATATGGTAAAGCCTTACTGTGTTCTTTGATAATAACTTATATGTTTTGGTATTTTTGACTCAGTAATGACAATTAAATTGCTTGCAATTAGATGTTTCTTATGCTGTCTGATAGGGGTTGGAAGGTACCTCTGGAGATCATTGAGTCCAACCCCCTGCCAGTGCAGGAACCTCTAGGGCCAGCCATGCAGGAACAGATCCAGGCAGGTCTTGAAAGTCTCTACAGAAGGAGACTCCACAACCTCCCTGAGCAGCCCCTGCCAGGCTCTGCAACTCTCACAGTGAAGATTTTTTTGTCTCATGTGGAAGTGGAACGTCCTGTGTTTTAGCTTGACACCATTACCTCTCATCCTGTCCTAGGGCACCACTGAAAAGAGACTGCTCAGATACACTGAAGTAACCTTATGCTGCTTTTTTACTACTACTGTAGAAACTTAGAAAGGATTTCAAGAGATGTCTAAGTAGAGAACTGGGTTTGCTGCTTTAGCTGTGTTCCTACCATACATGTTCCAAGTTGTCCAGATCATTTGTCATTCTTACCGGATCCTATTTCTGCCACAAGCAGGGATAGCTTTGTTATTTCTTTTTATGCTTGGTTACTTATTATGCCATAATCCTGGCTGGGCTTGCTGTCCTGAATCATCTGGTGAGTGATGGTTGTTCTGACCTCAGTAGTAAACTTGTCTGGTTCTGGAGGGTCCTGGTGTCCTGGTCCTGGCTCAATTGCAGCAGATGCTGCTCCTGCCTTGTATGAGTGTTGGTGCTGTGTGATCCATAGCACCTGTGGATGGCAGCAATGCTGTATTTCCCTGGTGGGTTCTGAGTTTGCCTCAAAAATGTCTCAAGATGCTTAGGCAGTAGGAACGTGGGTTTCTTTAAATGGATGTCTGCTATTGGCATCTGAGCACATGAAAAGCCCACTGTGATTTTTGGATAGGCTTTCCTGAGCTCCAGGACATTGCTTTGTTCTGCTGAAAGTTGAACTCTGAGCTCTCTGTCCTGCCCCGTATGATGTCAGCCTGCATGAGCAGTGAGCAGTATGTGTTTGTGTAGTTGTGCTTTTGAGTCATGAGTTTGTTGCTCATTTTTCTGAGTGTTACTCACTATTCTCATGCCCCTTCTGTAGGAAGAGTTGGGAAAAGATTTGGTTTCCATCTGCTTCTCCATTCCCTATAATGCAGCTCCTTACCCTGCTTTTGCATTGCTGAGATTTTTGCTGCTTTTTTTTTTCTCTCCTCCAGAGCATTACACACCACTACCCTTATATTTTGTGGATTTTTTTATTTTATATTTTATTGTTATTTTAAATATTGTGGTAGGAGAGAGGGAAGGAGGTAACAAAGTGCATATGACCATTTATATGGTGGCTACCTATTATGCATTATATACTACCTATTGGATATTTCTGTTTAATCTTGTGACATTTCTGGTAGTTGAATTCCTCATCATTACTGCTGGAAAATTAGAGTGCCTAACAAGCAATGACAGAGACTTCTTCCTGCAATTATTTTTATTTTGTAGAGCTCTGTATTGCAGGTGAATAAACACATCACTAGCAAATAGAGCAATAGATCAAGTGGGTTGCTTAAGTTGAATATTACTGGTTATTTAGAATAGAGAATTAATAATGCCAGAGGTTATATTTGTAGTTGCTAGTTGTGGGTGTTTTTCAGATTGATCACAAGTCCATTATATTTTCTTTATCTTACCTTGGCCTCCTAACTTCAGTTAGAAGTCAGTTGTTTAACCTGTTCATATTTAAAATGCAAAAACCTTTCTTTAAACATTTCCTGTTGCTGCCATTTCCCCTTGATTGAAAGATTTAGTGCAGATAATTCTTCAAGCTGATGAAAGACTTTAATGTTTAGTCAAACTTGGAAAAAATGGAGGATGAAGATTTTCTGAGGTAAAAGTACCTTTTGCAGTGCATTTCCTTTCTGCCCTTTCAATCCACTCTAGGGAACAAAAAAAACCCAACATACTGACAGAACCAGCAGCAATTTTATGGTGGTTTTTGTTTTGGTTTTTTTTTTTTTAATTGGCCTTTAAGAAAGAGCTGCTTTGTTTCTTGGCATTTCCATTGTTTATTGCAATGGTGTTACACACCTACAATATTTCAAATTGTTCAACTGCCTTCAAAAAGCATCTCTTAGTCACATGCTATTAACCTGAGATTTAATTACTGATTCACAGATTGCTGGCAAACTGAGTAGTCTCCAGACTTACCTGCAGATGTCTTTGGCCCTTAAAAAGACCCAATTTATTTTTAGAAAAAGTTCGTTGGGTTCTGGTATTTTCTGGCACATAAGGAATGATTCATTCTTCAAAATAAATAGAGGAGGGAAACATTAAATTTACTCAGTGACTTTTACTTCTTCAAAGACTCAAAGGTTGTTTCAGGCAGCAACACCTGCCTTATTAACACTTTCCAGACTCAAAGTTCTTTGCTTTGGTTAGACCAGAGAATGAATTCCAATTTTTTTTTTTTTTAATAAAATTAAAAATTAACACATTACATTTTGCAGTGAGAGCTGTGAATGACAATGGTTAATTGTTTGCCCTACAAAGTAATTTAGCTGTGGAAGAGCAGAGAAAATGAATTCCAGCATTTCCCGGTGGTGCCCAGTGACAGGACAAGAAGCAGTGAGCACAAATTGAAACACTGGAAATTCTGCTTAAATATACAGGGAAAAGTCTAATCTTGTCTAATCTGAGAGCCTTTTATGAAGATATGAGTAGATGGATAGATGAGGGGAGGACAGTGGATGTGGTGTTCCTTGACTTCAGCAAGGCTTTTGATACTGTCTCCCATGGGATCCTCACAGCCAAGCCTGAGAAGTGTGGATTGAGTGACTGTGCAGTGAGGTGGATTGGGAAGTGGCTGAAGGACAGAGCCCAGAGAGTTGTGGTCAGTGGAGCAGAGTCTGGCTG
>JANHGL010010759.1:29948-45872 GCA_024611195.1 Ceyx melanurus | reverse complement strand
GGGAGTCCATTGGCATCTCTTGAGTAAATAGTGATCTGAACTAGTGCAGCTAATCAGAAGAAAGCTCCCTACACTTTTGAGGACCACTGACATTGCTGTTACCACACATTGGTGGAAAAAAATTATAATTTGTAATATATAAAAGTATAATCTGAATTATAATTTGTTATTGTAACAAACTCCAAGCAACTAAATGATGTAATGTGTTTCCAAGTAGTGTTTCCATGCATTTAATGTTTACTTGTTGCAATTACACTTGGGAATGAAGATGAACTTCAGATTTTTAATCACAAGTTGTTCCTTGAGAGAGGGTGCATGACAGTAGCCATGAATTCTTTGATGATGAATCCATTGCTGATGTACAGAAGCATAAACAGGTTCTTGTTAAGATCAAAGAAAGGAAAATCTTTTAAGCAATTCCTGTGTTCATTAGCTCAAACTCTATCTCCTCTCTGAGTGAAACATTCATTTTAAATAGTATCATAGGAGCTCTGATGGTTCCTTAGACTTCTCTTTTTAAGAGGTGTGAGGGCTCTTTATTCTTCATTTTGAAAAGTTGTTGGTTATTTTCCAGTGAAAATGAGGGATTTTAAGAGCCATGAGTGGCAGAACCCAATTGTGAGGTGGGCAAGTAGAGCATGAAGGTTGCTACTGCATATGTCATTCACAATTGTATGCTACAAACTTAGAAACATCCACTTTTTCAGTGCTTCAGCTCACTGTACTGTCATTACAGTGTTTGCAACTCACACAAAACATGACTTTTTAATGGATTACAATCTCAATCTCTTCTTTCTGGTGATCTCTCTCACCTCTCCCACACAAAAATATTGGATCTGTGTGAGAGAACTGTTGCAAATAAACTGGTGTAATTCACAAAGCTGAGACTTATTTCCCCAGTTTCTCACTTTTTCACTGTCCCACTCTTTCCTTCTTCATGGCCACATTGTTAGTGCAGCCTTTGGCTGCTCAGTAAACTTGAAATCAAAATGAGAAATGGAATAAAAAACACCCATAATGTTGTGCATGTTAATAATGGTGAGCATTTTCAAGCACTCCAGAAATACCAGTTTTTTAGTCTTGATTGTTAATGTCTTAAAGGCAAATACATCAACTTAATGTGAAAAACAAAACAAAACAAAACAAACCCCTATGTTTGCAGTTCAGTATAATCTGAATTCAGTCATGGTGATTTTAGTATTTTCCAGCCATACTGCACAGATATAAATGCCTATTAAAGTGCAGGGCAAGCACAATTAGATAGTAGCTTTTCAGTGGAAAAGAGGATTGCATCAGAAGCCACCCAAGGATGACTTCCCGGGGATGCAGACGTTGGCTATTGTCCTGGTTTGGACAAATATTATCTTAAATTTAGCAATGTGAGACTGGAAGGCTTATAAGGACACAAGAATTTTATTAAAGAATACATAATTATAGGTATATATATGTATAGAATATAAACAACAATATGAAACAGTACATGAAAATTCTTTCTAGTGTGAAAGTTCTGTTGCTCTTTAACTTTCAACAGTCCTGCAAGAGGGTTTTTCTGAGACGCCAATGCTTATAAATTGTGCTCTTATAAATTCCTGGATGATGCTTGAAAAAACTTGATGTTTTAAAAAACTTGTTACCCCCTGACAGCTATCGTGGCAACATTTTTACTCTAGTGTGAAAAATAGACAGTGGAGAGAAACTGGAAAAACATTTCTTAGTACAACTGTGGACTTTCTGTCATAGATATCTCAAATATCAGTCATTTTTATCATTGAGAATGCCCTGAATTTACCTAAATTCAAGGAAACACACATCTGGCCGTATTTGCAGAGTAGAAGTTTCAACAAAGTTAATGTATCTGGTACATTCTACACCATAACAGATAACGTGTGCCTCAAGTAGTTAGTATTTTCCTGTCTTTGCTTTCTTATTGTCCAACCATTTTATGCTGAGAAAGACTGTGCTATTGCCTTGCAATTTCCAATAATCTTATTATGCTGCAGAGGAAAAAAATCAGTCACTCAGCAGTGAGGAATATTATTTTCATATTTTTCCCATACTTTTAGCATGCAGTTATTTGTAATGCAAAGATAGATGAAGCAGTATTCATGGATGCAAATGTCATTTCCTCCTGGCAATCAGACACTTATAATTATCTGATTATATTTATACCAGACCCATTAGTTAAACCAAGGTGTATTTTCTGCATCATACACTACAATCAAGAACAAAGTGCTATAAGTCATATTTGCACTCCTGAGTTCTTGATTTACCCCTTGGTCAGCTGGAAATATGGAAACACCTAGCAGTTACTTACAGTTATCCATGTAAGTTCAAATTTGGAAAGATGACTACTTCCCTACAGATTAACTTTTAGGGTGGCACTTCTGAAAAACATCACCCATTCTGGGGAATGAAATCTTAATGTTGCCTCAAAAACCAACTATGATCTTGTCAACTTTTCTTGACAGTTTTAATTTTCTTATAAATCAACTGTTTCATGGGGAAGAGTGTCAAGTCAACAGAAAAAAAAAACAAGTTCTGATGAACTTGCTAAAAGAAAATAGGAAAATTTCACTAAAGTGTTACTAGACTGCAACAGAAAAGAGTTATGGTAACTCCCCGGAGGAAGACCTTTGACATTTTCTGAAAAGTTCTTGAGGTTTCTGGTTCCTTTAAAAAATATTCAAGGGACCCAGATGTTAAACAGGGCAGATTTAGAAAATTATTTATTAAATAATTAAAATTATTTATGCTTTCACAGAAAAGTCACTTCTCTTGCAGTTCTATGCAATCAGTGTAATTATAGTGAATAACCATCCTAATTTTGTTTTTTATCCTAATTAATGCCTTTTTGTTGTTGTTGCTCATTGATCTTTCTTGATCTAGATGTCAGGTAAAAATATTTCTACCTGCAGACAGGGATGCTGGAATCTAGACCCCAAGTCACTAGTTTGCTTTCTGAGTCATAGGATTTCTTGAGGTAAGCAGCACCTTTTTGTGATAGAGCAATGAATGTAAATTGCAGGAAACAACTCTTAGTAATGTGGCTTAGAGATCTTTATTCCTTCAAGCATCTTGCTTGGTCACTTAGAGATAACACTATGTGACATTTCAGAATCTTTGTATATTTATAGATTTAATCTTTCCATTTGTGTCTCTGTGTATTAATTAAACATGCATTAATTCAAAGAGATTTTTTCATGCTGCTATTGCAACATACACGAACCAACTCTGACCAGTAAAATATAAGAACCTGAGAACCTTTTTCTGAGACCTAACTTGATTTCTGGTTTTAATTGTCTATGGTGTAAAAGCTGAAAAGAAAAAATTTCAGTGGGAAAATCAGGAAAATTACACACTACAGGAGGAGAAGAAAGTCTCCATTAGGGTAGGTAAAGTCAGTTATCCTATTCGACTGCTTTTTGAGACCTGAAAATATTGTCCACTTCCCAAATTATTCCATCTTTTTTCATAATAGGTACTTCCCATCATTTGTCACTACAAGCCTGACTTGTTTTATGTATTAGAAGAACAATGTAAAAATTATAAAGTTAAAAAGACAATTAGCTGAAATGATAATTAATTTCTACTTGGAATATTTTGGAGGAGGAATTAAAGACATTTTGCAGCAAGTTTTCAGGTTATGAAAAACTTTGTCATGCTATGACTCCATTCTAGTTTCAATCGACAGATTACCTTTGTGAGAAATAGCTTATTCCTTCCCTTGGCCTCTATTTCTTTTGAAAGTGGTTTGGGGTTTTTTGTGCAATTCTCATATAATAAGTAGGATACACTGTATAAAGGAAAGAAAGCTTTGTGATTTACTGCAGTGTAACCAAAGACTTTTAGTGCTTTGTCATTGAAAAAAAGGAAAGAATTTGTCACAAAAGATATATCCTCTGCTTAAATACTTAAACATAATGAGCAAAACCTTTTTAAGGTTCTGTAGTGACTCCAGAATCACAACAAAAGTCATGATGGATGGACTTTAAATTAGAAACAACTCTCTCCTGAAAAAACATACCTATAGGTATTTGATATTCTGTAGATGCTCATAAGAAGAATGACACACTGGCAAAGTGCAAGACTGATGGTCAGACTGCACTGAATTATTTTAATGTTAAAAAAAAATAGAACAATGATAAAGACAAGAATTTTCATGTACTCTGTATATGAAAATATATAGAGTATAAAAATATGCCTTGACAGAGGGGTCACCTGCCTTGTCTTGTGTTGAACTAGATGATATCTAGAGGTCCTTTCCAACACCTGCCGTTCTGTGATACTCTGATAAATTCCTATAAACAGAAGTATCTTAAATGATGTGTGCCTTGTCAGTGCCAAATTAAATTATATTAACTTCTAACAACCAGAGTTAGTGGAATCCCCCCTTTTTTTTCTGATTGCAAGTTTTTTGCGTAAACATTTTTCCATTCTACAAGTGTTTTTATTTCTAGGTTATTTGGCAGCATGGGTAGGTCATTCATAATCTGTTCACTGTTTAGTAAGCACTACATACGATAGGCATCTGGTCATGAAATCCATATGATATCTTTTCTCTCCTGTTATTTGATAAACAAAATCTTAAACAAAAAAATCAAAACATAAGCATAAAAAATTATGACAAGAATTTTATGTTTTGCTTTGTTGAAACTGGTTTGGATTTTAAAAAGCTGTTAATTATTTTTTGAATAAAGTTCAGTGTTAGCATGAAATAATTAGTAAGTCATATTGTGATGCAGAAATTTAATAAAGGTTTTACTAAACGTAAATATGTACAACTAAATGAGAAAGAACAGATCTCTCAATCTTAATGGATTCAGTTGTCTTGGTGAATTTCCAAAGACACATACTTTTTTGTTTGTTGGTTTGTACAAGGACTTCGCTCAAATGATAACTCTGTTACTAGGCCTTTTTTTCCTTTCCTGAATATATGATATGAAAAAAGAAAAACTCAAGATTTTTGAAATGAGGTGTGCAAACAGGAAGGCTTTTCATTCTTATTGCTCTATGATTTCTATAATTGATAGTATTTGACTTTATGTATTCACAGCAGTTTTAATAAAATGTCTTTTGAATTTTTCCTTTACTTTTTTAACTGTTTAATATCCATGACCTATAAACTGTCCCTATTCTTGATCTTCTTATCTTTCTATGGCTTACTGTTTTTTATTCACTTTGCTCTTTCATTTCTAAGCATGTTACTGAGACTCTGGTAGCTCTGCAATTTAAACAGAAATGTATGCCCCCACTATATTTCAAGTATTGCTTTACTTCACTTCTATTAATAAAATCAAGTCAAATAAAATGTCCCTGACTCTCAAGTAAATAAAATTAAAACTTATGGGAAGGACTTCAGCAGACTCTGTATTACTGAAGCCTTTGGGACTTCTTGTAATCATATCATCCTGATCAATAAAGCTAGTCTTAATTCAAAGACCTCATGAAAGCATTCTGTAATCTGAAAGAAGCTCAAATATGTACCTCTTCTTCTGTCACTGATAATTAATGACAGCCCTTTAGGAACAGAATAATATACCTCCCACCTCTCCTAGATATTTCCCAACCATATTGAAGAAGTAGCATAAACATCAGAGATAGAATTAGTGACAGACATCTGCACATTAAGGACTGATACAGCACCATTCATATTGCTAAAAACTTTTTTTTGTCTCCCTGTTATTCAAGCAACAGTTTTTAGACAGGAGGAGTGAGAACACCACAAAGCAAACCCCCTGTAATGTGCTTGAAGCCTTGACATTTAATCTGCCTAGTATTGAGCCCTGAGACAGCAGGTCAGGTAGATCTTCCCTGTAAAAAGCTGCAGTGACTGGATAAGAATTAATAGCTCACAGGGTACTTTACTGAAGCCTCTGCCAACAACCATCTCAGAAAAGAGGATGCTAGAGCTCCTTAGCTCTGCCTTTGTGCACAGGTAGTATTTCTGGGTATCACCACATGCTTCATAACTGCACTAGAATGGATTACCATGAAGCGCCCAGAACCTGTCCTCAGGCCTTTGTGTTGTCATTTGTTTCTGGATATAAGAATTTTTTATTCAGCTGTCTTGTTGATGCTATGTCTGATGATAGCACTGTCAGAGCCAGCATTATTGCCTCAGGTGTGTTTAGTGTCCTATGCTTCATGACCTTTACACTGTGAGCTCCATCCCCACCAATGCCAACATTTTTCAGGGGATTTACAGTGTTCCTATTTGTCATTGAATATTTCTAGTCATTTAAGAGGAAGAGGTCAAAGAACTGAGTGAGGTTGTTGCTTGGACACAAATGATTGTTGCTTGGACACTGATAGCTTTTCTAAGGACAGATTGATTTTTCTGCTGCAGAAGAGTAGCAACCCTACGATTCTCATCTTTTCTGAGCTAATAAAAAAAAATCGCAAAACCCCGACACACAGTTGAATCTAGTCCAGAAATCATCCAAAGTCTATGTCTGAGAAAAAAACAGTCAAATAGTACTTCTATGCCTTTGTATCTTCATTTTGGATAAGTCAGTGATGAAAAAAAAAATAGTACTTCTATGTCTTTGTATCTTCATTTTGGATGTCAGTGATGAAAAAAAAAAAAAGGTTAACTTAAAAGTAGTCCTGAAAACACCACGTAATGAATCTTTTGTCTTCAAGATAACAAAACAAGAGAAAATTAAATTGGAGCAAAGCTTGGTCACACCCACAGTACTGTGTAACAGGAGTCTGCATTTTGGATTTATGTGAATTAAGGATTTTTCCATGCACAGCTACAGAAATGGGGAATCCGTTTGTGGCTATGACCCCAAAAAAATCTCCGTATATTGGGAGTTCATATGCAAGGTAGTTACCTAAGCTCTTGCTATAGTCAGTGGAGACCTTGCACTCACTAGTTGCCTTTACAGAGGTGCTTTGTGTCTTTTGACAGAGTTTCTGAGACATGCAGATAGTCGGATATGAGGTGAGATCTATGAAAGACCAGACCCCCTCTGCATAGGTGACTGAAGGACAGGAGGGATAACCTAGGTGGCACTTGGTGTCTTTTTAAATAATTAACCTTAGTCCTAGGCATATCTTATAGAGAAAGTCATATTATATTATGTCACCATCTCTGACAGAAGCGACTTCCAAAGATTATTGAGTCCAACCCCACAACCAGAGCAGGACAAAACTAGAGCAGATCACAAAGAAATGCACCCAGACAAGTCTCAAAATTTGTCTCCAGAGAAGGAGACTCACAACCCATCTGGGGAGTCTGCTCCAGTGCTCCGTAACCCTTACAGTAAAGAAGTTCTTTTCATCTTGAGGTGGAACCCCCTGTACTCAAGATTGAATCCATTGACCCTTGTCCTGTCATAAGGCACAAATGAAGAGAGGCTGTCCTTGTTTTTTTGATGACCAGCTGTGACACACAGGTCATATAGTGTTTTGACTCAAACAGTCTAAGACCTTAAGACAATCAAGATACCTGCCAATTAGCCGAACAAAGAACTGTGCTAATGATACCCCTCCCTTATCTCAAAGGAGGAGAAGGAATTTCTGACCTGTACAGAGGGAGGAAGGGGAGTGTAGTGGAAAAACTGTGTAAATCTGCTTTATGATGGATGGAGTTTAGGAAGCATTTTCCTTGGAAAGGAAGAAAGAAGTTCTCTGCCCCACTGACATCATTGCTGGACCGTGGTGGTGACTATACTATCGCTTGGTGTACTCTGATTTCTCCTTTCTTCTCTGTTTCTATTTTTCCCTACTGTCCTGTCTGCTCTAGAAACTCTGTTTTGCTACTGTAATAAAACTTCGTCGTGCATGTGGCATTTGACCTCGTTTGTGTCTTAATGTCTCCATTTGGGGATCACCTTTAAACCTTTCATGAAAAATTGCCACGTATCCTTCACCAGATTGTGACTCCAGCCCTTATGTATTTATAGATAATAATTAGATCATTCTCAGTCTTTTCCTCTCCAGGCTAAACAGCCCCACGTCTCTCAGCCTTTCCTCATAAGGCAGGTGTTCCAGCCCCTTAATCATCCTCATACTTCCTTGCTCTCTCTCAAGTAGATCTCTGTCTCTTTTGAACTGGGGAGCCCAGAACTGGATGCAATACGCCAGGTGAGGTCTCACAGGGCAGAGTAGAGGGGTAGGACAACCCCTCCCTCAATCTACTGGCCACACCCTTCTTAAGGCACCCCAGGATACCACTGGCCTTCTTGGCCACAAGAGCACATTGTTGACCCATGGAGAACTTGTCCACCAGGACTCCAAGGTCCTTTGTTTCCACAGAGTTATTCTCTAGCAGATTGCCTCCTAACCTGTACTGGTGCATTTTATTATTCTTCCCAGGCACAGAACTCTGTACTTGTTCTTGTTAAACCTCATTAAGTTCCTCTGCACCCAGCTCTCCAGTCTGTCTAAATGAAGATTTAGACACACAGCCTTCAGGTGAATCAACCAGACCTTCCAGTTTCATGTCTTTACTGAAAAAAGTCAGTATTGAAATAGTCTTTGCTGAAATAGGGATGAATATCCCATCTCACAAATATATTAGGAAAGGGAATTTCTCCAGAGAGGTTTGGCAGTAGCTGCTTTGCTTGTATCTCTCAGTGGCTTGGCAGTACCTCACAAAACAAATAATGAATTTTTGATTTATGTTTCATCCTTTTCCTTCAGCACAGCCATTGCCAGTGCTTGTCAAGATACTTAATCAATCTCTCATATTTTACTACTTTTATTTGAGACTTTGTCTTTCTCCATCTTTCTTCACTGCTAATTGTCTGAACCGAATGGTGGGCAGTTTGAAGTGAAAAATTTTAAGAAATCAGCAAGGCTGGTTCTTTTCTCATTGCCAGATTGCCTTGCTGTTATTGTATATTCTGGTGGTTATGGGAACCCATTACTTAGGCATCTCATTTTTTTTCCATCTTGGACTTGAAATAGCAAAAAAAAACCCCTAAATTATTTTGTTTCTATACACAGGATATTTACTTATTTCTAACTTCATCACTAAGTCAGATATTTGTGGTACTTGTGATTTTAAAGACCCTCAAGTGATGCCCTTGTGCTTCTTGCTGTCTTTACATATATGTCAGCAGTTTTGTGTGCTGAAGAACCTTTTGGGGAAATAGAAAAATATTTGTAGAGGTAGCAGGCAGCCAAATGCATGTCAAACAGCTGTATGAGTCTAAAAACAGACAGCAAAGCATAAAACTCTTTAGCCCTGCTGATTATTTTACTCTTCAGTGTATTACTTCATTATCTCTTAATGTTGCAAATGATTTAGCAGCTTCGTCTGTGACCTTCACTGGAATTTGGTCTTTCATCTGACACTCTCTTAGGCAATAGCTCATCAGCCTGAAGTGTTCAGCTTGGCAAAAATTATGCTTTTAGAATTTTTATTTTAATTTTTTTTTTGAAAGCACAAAGTTCCAAAGTGTTTCTTTCACCAGGGTATAGTTCCAAAGTAATTTACTGAAAGGTATACATACATAATGGCTTGAGATATTTGGTACCATGCTAGACTGAGAAGATCAGGTGACATTTTTAGGGCAGACTACTTCAGTACCATTAACAAAGGAAGTGTGTCACTACTGATGTAACTGTTGAATACTGTCCACTACTTGAATGGAAAGGGTCAATATGCTGTTCTCCAAGGCTGCAGAATAATTAGAACACTCTGAATTGGATTTTACTGTTTCAGTATACAGCTGGAAGAGAGAAAAGTGACAGGAATACAAGCTCACTTGTTCTTTCTCATTCTATGCTGGAGTAAATAAGTAAAAATTCTGCACACACCACTGGCAGAAATTTGAAAAAAAAGAATGCTAAAGACATTCAATTGAACAATTGAAACCGTTGTTTCAGAAACCTCCTTGCTTTTGTTATTTACATTTTAGGAATATGGAGTATATAGTATAGCTATCTGTAATATAGCCTATATAATATAGGCTGATCTGATGTAATACAGTTCTTGTTACCCTAGGGTGTTATATACTTTATAACAGGAGAGAGAAAAAAAGCCCATGTGTAAGGGTAATATTTGTCTCACATAAAACTGTAACAGGAATCATGCAGTATAGCCTATGTGACTATGTAAATAAACATATCACTCTAGTTACTTCCATACCGTAGGCAATTTTAGCAAGAGATATTTTTTGAGGATTAAAAAAACAGTCTTAATGAATACACATAATTCCACATTCTCTTCAGTTTGGCTCTATCTTCACTACACAGGGAATGAACATCTGAGAATGCTGTACTCCAAGAAAGGGATTGTATTGAAACAGAAGCTTTCCTTCATTTTAACATGTAATTTCCTGCTACTCCACCAAGTTTTAGGCAAGGCAGTAGCTGGTTTCTCTTGCTTCTCATGGTTCTGTACATCATAATGTAGTTATTCACGTGACACAATATACTAATCAAAAGTAAATTACACTCTTTAAAAATACCATCCCCGATCACAATACCTAAAACAATGGGATAATTGCTGTCATAGAAACGTGGGGAAAATAGACCAGTCATTAAACAAATATTAGAATCATTAATAACAAGTGCCACGTGAAATAACAATTTTCTACTAATCACTATCCTAGAGCTGTAGTGCAAAGTACCAATTCTCTTTCATAAATTAAACTGGATGCATACAGCTCGGAAAAAAAAATACAAACTTGCAAAATTTTTTTCTCCATTGACAGGTTTTGCATTGTGTTTTGTACACTGTACATTATCCTACTTAAATATGGATTTCTATATGCAGAAGTTATACAACCATGCTTGTATTTCTCCCTTGGCTTATGGCCTCAGTTAAACCATCAAATTCAAGCTGCTGGGCTTTAGAATACTCTTCTTGCTTCTTACATCTTTGTTTGTGTCCAGTTTTGTATTCACCTTCTACCATGTCTCATGATGTGATGGTGCAGACCATCCCCCTGGACCACACTGGGATGTCAGCTCCAGTCAACATTGTATTTTTTGTTTTAATTACAAAATTACACCTTCTGACCTGGCATGTCCCAGGTGCAAATACAGTGGTTTTGGACAAATAGGCACTCCTTAACCACACACAAAATTCTTGTTGCCATGGAAACGTACACCAGACTCCCCCTGTCTAGATCATAGGCCACTCTGAAGGATGCTGATATTGTCTGACAAGAATAATGGCCACAATGGAAAAGTACTGTCCAAAGTGAATCATCTTGTGACCCTATAAATACTAATCCTAAGTGATGTTCCTTGAGTTCTCCAGGATCACAGTGGGCTGTGAACCAGAATCTCCTCCCAAGATGGGACATCTCTTAGGGAAGATTTTCATCATGTTTGAGGTAGATTTTGTGGCATAACTAAGACCATCTGCTGGCGAAAGCTGACAAAGGGAAAAGACCATTCACTGATAAAACCTGAACAGTAATTCACTGTAATTAGATCTCATGAAATTTAAAAGATCATTGGGTACCAAAACTTTACTATAAACTGCAGAAAAAATAAAAATCTATAAAAGAAACATCTATATCTGTGTGTGTGTGTGTGTACGATTTAACCTTTACATTTTTTGTGTATATTTAAATTTTTAATATGATTTAATCTCTTTGTATACCTCTGTATGTGTATTTTCATATACAATGTGATTTAATAAATTCTATCATATATCTCATGTGAATCTTGCAATTTAATCAAGTTCTTATGTTGGTTATTGTAAATTTTGTAAAATCACCCAAATTAATTTTTTTTTCTAAAATAATACAACTTAATCTTGTGATTTACCATAGTAAT
Organism: Ceyx melanurus; assembly: GCA_024611195.1. Classification (NCBI taxonomy): domain Eukaryota; kingdom Metazoa; phylum Chordata; class Aves; order Coraciiformes; family Alcedinidae; genus Ceyx; species Ceyx melanurus. Next base: position 34,127 of record JANHGL010010759.1, on the reverse strand, counting down.
ATTACCAGATGCCAAATTACTGTTGTATAGGGTCGTCTTCTTCCATGTACCCATTAATTCAATTTTCCCTTGTATACTTCTATATAAAAAGTAATAGAGTGAATCTTGCCAACATTGATAAATCTGTTAAACTTCGTTAAATGCCATTAAATTAATTCAACTCTGTCAAATTATCATTCTATCTCACTAAAACATATTGCTGCTTTCCTATTCTGTGTGAGCTGCATTCCACTTACTCTGTGGTGAGTAGGATCCTAAATCAAGATTCTACAAGAAATTTTCTTTTCTGAATGTTCAAGACTGCAATTAGCCATTTCACTAAAAATTTCATTGAACTTTATTTTTAGAGGTATTTTTTTACATTTTTTATATAATATACATTACCTAGATATTAGTACAGAGCTTTATTTCAACTAATATTTTAAAAATTAATCTGCTTCTATGAGAATCAAATGTGATTTTCTCAAAATAAGTTGCCAAAATTGTGCATTTTGCAATTTTTTTACAAAAGTAGAATAACCTCAGGCCAAGAATAACTCAATCCCATCATGGTGAATCCCTTCCACATGCCTATGAAATTTTGAGGCAAAACCCCACATTTGAATGTAGATCATTTATCAAGCCTTTCTTTCTGAAAAGGTAGCTCACAAAGGGAAACAATATAATATAGAAAATAATCTTCAGATCTCTCCTTTTTGTTTGTTTCCTCATTGAGAAAGAAGGTTTATACCAGAAAAGTGTTCAGCAAAAGTCTACTTTAGACATAGCCAGAGTATTCTTTAAGGGAGAGTAATAGAGCCACTACAGTGCAAATAAACTGGGAAATGAGTATTTTTATTCTGGGGAGTCTATGCTAATTGGTTTTCTTCAAGACAAGAAGCTGGAGTGTTCTTGCCAGAACTTTTTCATAGGTGGTGAGTGCACGTGAAACTGGGAAAAAGGGTTAGGAGAGTCAGAAGTCTTTGTTGTCCAGCACACTTGGTTATTATTTTCAAATGTGTAAAGAAACAAAATTAACTATCTGCACTTAATTTCCATTTCCATTTCCATTTCCATTTCCATTTCCATTTCCATTTCCATTTCCATTTCCACTGCATTTAATTTCCATCCAAGGGTAAGCAGGAAAGTGGAGATGAATTTTGCTCCCTTCTTTGTCTCTATATATCTTTGCATTTTTCTGACAAGAATTGCTTCCTTGGAAAATAATCCAGGTACAAACCAAGCAAAAATGTTCCTTGTGTCTGATCCAACACAAGGGTATTGCTCTCTGCTCTTGGTCTCTGTGTTAATGCTGCCTTGACAACAAACTCACTCAAAAGCATTAGGTCTGCTGGGCAGGTAATATTTATCTACCATAGCTACCTCCTCAGTTCAGACTCTAGGGTGAGATTGTTTTTCAATTTTAAGTACATAAAAAGTAACTCCTGTTGTTTTCAATTTATCTCAATAAAAACAAACAAGTAAAAAAGCAAGTAAAAAACATTCAAAACATTTATTAACCTCTTACACAAATGATGCATATAAGTTAAATGGATCCAACTAATATTTTGTTCTATAAACAAGTCTACATTTGTTTCTAGTTATTTCTATTGCTTCTTTTAAATGGTCATTTCCCAAGTTAAGACTAAGCCTGCTAATTCCCTCTAATCTTTATAGCAATGGCTCTTAAAATATTCAAACTGGGTCATTTATTTTTAATGATCTGTAGCTTTGAAATCATTCAGGCAGTATGCTTTATACTCTACAGGAAAAGTCTCCTTGGTCCTCAGGGCAAACTTGTATTTTTTTTCAGGCCAAGACAGTTTGACAACCAAAATGTTTATTAAAAAGAGAGACAGAGAATGCAGGGGAACTAGTGTTAAAAGCAGTGACTGAAAAGATCCCTAGTGACATTTTAAAACAGAATACTGTTGAGACAGCTTTTTCATTACTTTGAAACCCCTCTGATCATTTGTGCCTGGGAAAGGTTATTATGAAATGTTCTTAACCATCATTATGTGAATGGGAACTTATCACACAGTGTTTGCTTATAAGTGAAATACTCAAAGTGAAAGATCTTCGAGAACTAGACTTCTAACATGCAGGCTATTGTCCAGTGCATCTTCTGCCATACAGAAACTCCTGTTCCAAAAGAAGTTATATCCCACAACACTTTTGCTAAAGATTTTGCAGTGAAAGGTAAGTTAAATGAAAGACTCAAGTGGTAAAACAATTTTTAAAGGCTCAATATAAGTAACATCACCTAGGAAAGAGATTTATTGCTTATTGAGCTCCCGAGTAGAAGTCTATTTAGATAGTCCTCAAAAGGTGCCCTAAACTCCTTCAGTTTTCCAGTTTATATTGCTTCTGTATCATTCACCTTATCCAATGAGAAATGTCATCAGACTTTAGCCTCGATACCTCTACCTAGTTTCAATGAAGTGCAAGTACTGCCTTGTATACTTATGGTTTGTGCACCAGATCAATATGTTTTTCACAGTGCTTTTGTGCTGAAAGGTCATCCCTTAGCTGCTTGGTTACCCATCTTTGGCCTCATCATGATTTCAGGAGCAGAGGCACTCTCTGGATGGGGACTGGTACACAGCATTGCTCTGTTCCTCTCTTTGTAAGAGGATTATACTTACTGATGCTAAAACTCTTCTTCCTTACTTGCATCCTAGGTTTAAGGTTTTTTTATTATTATTATTTTTTAATGTTCTTAACATCAGTTAGACAATCTGAGTTTATTGTGATGAGAAGTCACATTTAATTAGGTATATTATATCCTTCTTTTTCCTCCTGTCACAGTTTGATATTAAAGTGTCAAATTTGATGAGCTATGTCAAAAACAAGGCAAATAATAAAGTGGGGTGGTTTTTTTCATTCTTTTCCTCTCTTACTCTTTTACTGTCTCCAGCAGTTCTGCTGTATGCATCCTGTACATCATGAATGGAAACGCTGTGTTGTGAGATTATGTTTTCTTGAAGTGATAAGAAGAGAATCATGCCAATTTCCTACACAGAAAATAAAACAAGACTTGGGATAGTTATATAAATTCAAATAAAATAAGGAAGTTGAGTATCTCACCACCTGTTTGGATTTTCAAAATCTTTTCATTTCAAGATTCACAGAGATAGTAATGGGTACCATTCATCAACTGAATAAAGAATTAAGCATCAGCAGTGAAAAACGTATTTGCATAAATGTTATAAACTGATTATTTTAATGTTGAGATCATAGTAATAATACATGTGAGAAACAAGTGGGATGTGACTCAGGAAATATCCATGCAACTGTTTATTTGGGATGATGTTAACATTTTCACAAAATGGATGGAAGAAAACCATAGTAGGAACTCCAAACAGAATTAAAATTGCTCAATAGTTTCAAGACAATGCATTTTTCTTTGGAGAAAAAACTTTCTATGAAAATTACTTTCATGAAGACTGGTATTTAAAAATGATAAATTTCTGAAACCAAACTTCTCAAATTTATTATTTTTTTTCTGTTTAAGAGAGGATTCCACTTTCAGGAAAATTTTATGCATACAAGAAAAAAACACCCCAACTTAAAATGTTCAGTTTGTTATAGATTATGGCTTTTTAGAGTTTATTTTTGACCAAAGCAAATGTATGATTGTCCTTATCTCCCTTATTATTTCAGAATGTCTAAACCATAATTTTGAAAGTCTTTGTTTATAGAGGCATAAATTTCTTACCTTAAAATAAAAGTTTGCAGTTGTAAAAGGCATCTCCCTAATGACAATTTCAAAATGCCTTAGAACATCTGCTGTTCTTAAATTAACTAGTTGGAACATTTTAAGCTCATGAAGAATTTTTTATTCCTTGGCTGAAGAACATACAGAATTTTTTTAATTATTAGAATTAAAAACATGCAGCTATAGTCTCTTGGGTCTGACAGAATGCATTGATTTTCTTGGAGCAGAAGGAAAGCAATGAAGTGGTCATCTGGATTTGTGTCATCTATAGGAGAACAGACAAAACATGAATAGCCCATCAGAACAGTTAAAAATGTGAATGATGTTTGTTGCAATCAAGAATTAGCAACAGATAAATTTTATCTATAGTAAGACATAAAATGATATGCAAAAAATAGCATAAATTTACACTGAAAGAGAGGTGGCATAAATGGACAGACATCCATCACCACTGTAAGAGACATGTTCTTTCCTCTTTACAA
>JANHGL010010759.1:896-18668 GCA_024611195.1 Ceyx melanurus | reverse complement strand
GTGCCCACTGCTGCCTCATGGCCAGCTTCTCAGCCACCAACACCTCCAAGTCCTTTTCTGCAGAGCTGCTTTCCAGCTCCTCATCCCCCAGCCTGGATTGATAGTGAGATGGCCTGTGTGGCCATACTCCACTGCCATAGTGAGCGAAGGGAACCAAGAAGGGCTGCTTAATGATGCACAGCCAGTGACAGATGTGTCCGTCAAATAACATTAGAAACACATTAAATCAAAATGTTTTAGTTCCCCCTTCATTGATTTTGCAATCTCTCTGTGAAATCGCTGGTTCCCCTAATTGGCTGATGAAAAAATTAGTTGACTCTGACATTTGTTTGGACTTCTTTTGATTAGAAACTCTATTCTGTCAGATGTCATATCAAAACAGGCTTTTATCTGAGAATTCTAGAAGTAATTTTCTCCTGTGTTAATTTTTGGAGATTTGTCTTTCTCTGTTCAGAAAAGATTATCTAACTTTTTTAAACTTTTTAGCTGCTCAGTGTTTGGATTTTGTTGAACAAAGTTCAGTGTTATTTTATTTAGATTTGTGCCTAAAATATTACAAATCAGCAATTAAACTATGTTCATCTTGAGTGAGGAGGGGGACAGCCTTTTCTCCCTGGTGACGGGATCAGAGGGAATGGATGCAAACTGTGCCAGGGTAGGGTTAGGGTTATTAGGAAACATTTCTTCATAAAAAAGGGTTATCAGATATTGGAATAATCTGCCCAGGGCAGTGGTGGAGTTCCCATCCCTGGAGGCATTTAAACGGTGTGTGGACCTGGTGCTCAGGGACATGGTTTAGTGCTAAGCTTGTGTTGGGGCAAAGGTTGGACTGAATGATCTTGAAGGTCTCTTAGAACCAAAGATATTCTCTGATTATTCTCTGATCTCACTTTATTGTTTTATTACTCATGGGAAGTTGCTCTGCAGAAGCACCCTGAAGGCAATACAGCTTGCTCAGGAACAAGTGAGTGATAGATTAATTGTATTAATAACAATATTGGGCTCTAGGCTCTTCAGAGCTTTGTAAACTTTATATCTGGCTGAAGTTATGCTCCTAAAATAATTTTATCAGTTTGTATTTTTTTAATAATGCAGCAGTGAAAGAAAATTATGTCAGCCTGCTTAATGAATTTGGTTAATGGTTATATCAGCAGGAAAAAATTACCTAATATGTATTTTTTGGCACATTTTGCCAAGATATGTGGAGTTGATAAATATAACTTGAATACTATGAACAATATTAGAAAAAAATTACAGGAATTATATATAATTTTCTAAATTTTACTGTTTGGAGAGGATAAGAAATAATGTGATAACATAAAATAATCCTCCCAAGGGGACACATTCTTTTGTGATACCATACTTTGAAAATCCATTTTATACATGGGAAAATCCCTCATGGAGATTGTTTTTGTCCCCTGGGGAACAGAACTGCATGATAGTGGGGTAGAAATAAAAACCTTATCTTTTACACAGGCTTCTGTTCCTACCTCCTGTTTGTGTGTGCAGGAAGGACAAAGAGAAAGAAATGAAGCTACTGAAGAAAAACTGAAAGATACTTTATGATACTAATATACTTATTTTTCTACCCTCCATTTATAGTCCTTTTACACTCCAAGAATTTTTACAACTATTACTCTCCCCCCACCCCCCACCCCCCCCCATCCTTTCAGAGGGTACTTGAATGAGTTTGCACAGTAGACCTGGCATGTGCTGGGAACAAGCTCAAGTTGATTTTACAGGATTAAAAGCTTGTGTAGATGGACCACAGTTGCCTCTGTCAGGATTCATTTAGTAAATTACTTCATCTTTTGTGTTTATGCACTTACCTTTCTTCATTAATGTGTTGATTTTTTTCTCCCTGGCTCACTCATGCAATTGTCTGATGCATAAGACTGATACTTAGATTACTCTTACACTTTGTGCCCTTACTTCAAGTACCTGCAATCATTACATGATTTTTCTTCATTAGATGGGACTGTGTGTATACATACCTCTCTCTCTCACTTGATCAGGTATGGTAAGCATGTTCCATATTTTCTCATTAATGTCTCTGTCTCAATAATTACTGTGAAGCAGTTGATCTTTCTTTATTACTGTCTCTTCTCAGTGCCCAGCACCTGAATAGTCTAACATCACAGAACAGCAGTTGTTTTCTTTAATTCAGTCTGGGTACATATATCTTCTCCTGGGCACAGTGGATTGAACCAGAACATCTGGAGATGTGACAGTTTCAAACTATTCAACCTGACCTCCTTGAGGCTACACCTTACAAAAGGAAGGTTCTGTGCCATCCTGTCTGCATCCTGATGGATGAAGGTGGCTGTGGATGAGGGCTGCATTGCCTTGAACACACTGACAAATGTACTGTAATTATTCCAGAATTACTTTCTGTGTTGTTCAGCTCTCCTTGCAGTCAGGGCAGAAAATGGGAGCAGATAGAGAGGGCTGGAAGTCATTGCAGCTGTTTCTGTTCAATGCTTAGTGTTCATGCACACTGGTGTGCTCTTGGCTTGCTGTTGAATATTGCTTTTTAAAAATTCTTATTTTACACTATTGGTGCCTTTACTTATATTAGCATTTTCTTCACCATGATACATCTGAGTTACTAATAAGCTTTAAGAATAAATATCTTGTGGGCTAATCCTTATGGGGCTTGATGTCATACTTCTCTAATTTAGAAGTGTATTTATATAATTACTTATTTTTCTCACATTAACTTCAAAGTTTTCTTCTGGTTTTAGGGTTCACTTTAGTAGTCCCAGACCATTGTAATGAGTTCAAAGCATTCACATTTTAAAAATAAATGACAGTGGATTTACACAGTTAAAGTTGCAAATTGCAACCTACTGTTTCTAGGTTTCTCTGGGTCTCTAGATGTAGTCTTCCACCACAGTGGTAATTATTTACCTTGTAAGTGACATGCACATACAATACTCTGTAATGTAATCACATATTACACAAGAGAAGAGTAAAAAAAAATAACTAGAGGAATAGTAAAAAAAATAAACCAGGCAAATTGAGATTACCCAAATTCTGCTCTGATCCTCCTCGAGCAGGGGGGTTGGACTAGATGATCTTCTAGGTCCCTTCCAACCCCTAACATGCTGTGATTCTGTGAAATACAGAGCAACCCTCATCTCAAGGCAAGCACAGCCCTTCATGGACCCTATAAAAGACAGGCATGGTGGTTAGTGCAAGTCATAGTCACATTTAAATATTATTAAGAATATAAGTTATCATATTATCAGTTATCATATAATCATAAGTTATCGTATTTATTTACTTATCATATATTTACTTTTAAGGTGTTTTTTTTTCACCATCCTCTTTGAGTGAGTGACTGAACATTTAAAATGAGAAAATTTACAAGTGGACAGAGGAGAGAAATGAAAGAAGGAATAAAGCACATGATTAATAAACTAGGTAGAATTCCCTTACTTTTCATTTGGTTCTTAGGAGATTGGTAATAATTATTTGTTTCTTTATCTCAATGTGTATTGCTCAAATATTTGCAACCTTGCCTCAGTTCTCTTGAGAGTTTCAGTCTGGCTGGAGGGAACTGAATAACATCATAACTGCAATGCAACCAGCATGGCTATAAAGTCGACAGAGGTGTTCCAAAAGCATCTGGGGTGTGTGTTGGGTGGGGAAGGTGGAAACAGTACATCAGTTTTGATGTAAGAAAATTTATGCCTTCTCTTCCAGAAGGGGTTGCCAAGGAATTTTCTCACACTGGAAAATAAGTTATAATTCAGGTTTTCACTTTTGAAGCCATTTCAAATTTCAGGCAGAAAAATTCTTATAGAAAGTTAACCCCAGAATATTTTCCTGCCTGTTAAATGATAAACACAATCTTAAGATTTGGCGTTTTGAAATGTTTTGACTGCTTTACCATACATTACTGGCTTACTTCCTTGTCCCCCAATTACACATTACATAATTAAACAGAAAAAAAAGCCTGCCAGAGAGACTCTGTGGTGTGTCTTTGTGTGCTTTACATGTTGGACCACTTTTGGATGAGCAAGCATAGCTTTTCTATTTTCTCATTTTGGATGGGTAAAACTAAAGGAAACCCTTGTTTCCACGTCTAAAACACACTCAATTGCTACCTGATGTTTGTTCTACTTGCAAAAGATCTTGGAAATATGTTAAGGTAGTCACCTATTTATTTTTTTGATGGCATTATGTATGCTAGAAAAATAAAAGCAAATTTTGGGGAAAAAAAAAAATCCTGTTAGAATTGGAAGGTAGGTTTTATAATATTTTTTTTTCCTGCTATTTTATGTTTTGGTAATACAAGTGCAGCCTGAAAGCAGTTATTGTAAATTAATGAAAAATTGATTTATAATTATTAATAAGTTTTTTTTTCCACTATTAGTCATATTATGATTATGCACAATGAAAAAATAGTAAGGTCCTGGAGCTGGGAGTCTGTGGTCATTATAAATTAGAAAACCTGTCACTATTTCATTACTCTTTTCTTTGGTTATTAATACTTAGATACTAAGTTTTTCTCGTATGTTCTGATCACCTTCTTGGGAAGAAAGCAAGCTAATTATGATGTCAAAGTTCCAGTGAAGAGGAATTATAATTTTTATCTGTTTTTTTTTTTTAATCTCAGAAAGAGGGTATTTTCACTACCTTTAAAATAGTAGAAACACAAAAAGGGTCTTTTTTTCTCACTAATCATAATTTCCCACATATTCTAATAATTAGCTATTATGCAACTGTTATTACTTTAAATGAGGATTTAAATCGTGCAAAAAAACAGCATAACTGAAATGGACCAATAAACTCACTGACAAAAAAAATCACTAGTTTTATATGTAATTAATTATAATAGACATAGCTTGTATTTCAGACATTTAATATTCAAAGTGTTGCCAGCCTCAAACATTCAAAACTGAAGACAGAAAAATATATGTAATCTAAAAAAAACCAAACAGCAAACAAACAAAAAACCTCAAAACATTGAGTTACTTCTAAATTTTCCAAAAGTTCAGCTTTGCTTGCAGGCAGGAGGAGCAGAGATGCTATGGCTAAGCCTCTTGGTTTAGGACTTAAAAATGTTGCACTTCTTAATAATATGAAAAGTGTGGCTGTATGAGGATCTAGAACATCCATAGCAGTCACTTGGATTCCTAGAGAGGAGTGTTGTATGCAGCCAGATGCTGCCAAGTGCTTCTTGACCAAAACCTAGCTATTAACATACTGAGCAGCTTACCAGTGAGAAAGGCTGAATGCAAAGGTATGTTTGAGCTCCTTCTCTTTCTGGAATTTAAGGACCCGAGAGAAGATGAAATTCTGGTGCCATACAGCTAGCCATCACTGCAAAGACCATCATATTTTTATAGAGGGAAAGTAAGTGGCAAGCTCTTTGTCAATCAGAAGGGTCTGGATGACCATCTGTTGCCCCAGCTAGGTGGGCTGACAGGGTGGGTACCATCTCCTCCTCCCACTGAAGTCTGAGTGATTGTTCATAGTAGGCTTCAGGTATCCTAAACCAGAAGGAGAGCTTCCTTTAGTCATTGCATTGAAACGAGACATTAAGACAGAATAATTGGACAAAACTGTACACAAAATAAAATATAAAAAGGAAGACCAGAATAATGTTTGGGTCAGATCTTCAGGTTTTTGGAAATTACTATGGTTCTGTCTGAGCTGGAAGACAAATTTATTCTTATACTGGTTAAAGTTCTGTCCCATAAAGAAGAAAAAGGTTTTTTCATGTTGGAGGCTGTAAATCCAGCTGCATCAGAATGTCACTTTGTCTCACAGAATGCTGCCACAGCTTGGGTGTTAGAGTAACACGTGTTAAATGACACCGACAGAACACTCCAGACAGTAAAGTCTTATTTGTCTTTATCCCCGTGTCTTTCCCAGCCCTCCAGGAGTGCCAATGTGTATTTTTGTCTGTAAGAATAACTCACTGATTCAATGAGAGTGGTAAGTAGTGTGTCTACACTAGAGCAGAGAAGGCACATAGCACCATATCAAAGTGCCCTTGAAGAATTTAATCACTCATAACCTACTGCCCAGCAAAAGGAGCTGTTTTTTCAGATGTCCATTATATGGACAAGAAGGTCTTATTTTTCTTCTCATGCTACTCAGGGATTTCTGAACATAAAAACAAAAATCGATAATACAAAAGCTATTGGATTTATTATTTTATTTTTTTTTTTCCTTTTACTATGTCACAAGGAACATGAACAGCTTTCTCTGCCCCGGGTTAGTAAGAGAGATAGATTAGCAGTAGGGGTTGGCTGCAGAGTTTTAGGGATGAGAAATCAGGGCAATTGCTTGAGATAACAGGGCCTGGTGGGGATCCCTGAGATCATTATATGGTCGTGAAAGTCACAGTAGATTTGGACAGTGAAAGGGAAGGCTTTTTGCTTTAGCCCAAGCATGAAGTTCCAGAAGCCTAATGTCAGCTCTGACTGACAGTGAAGGCTAGGAAAGTGCTCAGCATCTCTTGGTGGTGAATTCCAAATATGGAAGTATATAATCACAGGTAGACCCAAAACAGAAACCTAGACTCTGGTCTCAAGACCCACAGCTGTAACTGGCTTGGCTGAATTTGAGCTTGTTCTATTAGGGGTTTAATGGTTCTCAGAGAGTTATACATCTGATACTCTTCACCCTCACATATCCATCAATATCTCAGTGGCATGACACTTGGGGATTAGGAACCTGCTGTTAACTGTTTTCTACCAGTGGTGTCATCTCCATTTGTACAGAAAAGGATCTTTCCATATTGTCTTGCTCAGAATGGTTCCATGAGATTCATATGCACAGCTTTAAGGAACAATGGAAGGTGAATGTCAAAGGAGGAGCAGTATGATACTGCTGCCAGGCTGTGGAAACTCTCAACAGATCAGCAGCAAAATAAAGAAAAAGCTAATATAAATGCAGAAAACATTCTGTTCAGTACTTAATAATCATCTGTAAGAGAAACTATGCAATTTTACAGGGCTTAGGCCCACCTTTTAAGGTGATTAGACTGGAAGTCTTAGCTCAGACATAAGCAGACAGACTCAGGAGTTGGAAAGGACAGACAATAGCTTCTCTTATCCCATAACACTTGTCTATAAAAAGAGTATGTACTCAGACCCAGCTCATAAACCTGCTGCATTTAAGTAGTCCACGCAGCTGTGATTTTATCAATAAGACAGGCCCTCTATGTCATTATTGTTCCAGAATTCACAGACCATGCCATTCTTGGATAGTCCTTTATTCAGCAATATAAAGTCTTTAATTAAATGCAGATTTTAAAAAAATATTTTTTTGCACTCTGTCCAGATTTTCAGCATTAACAAAATCAAGAATGGTGAGACAATCCTATTATGATCAGATAAACAGAAAACTTGATTCTCTTTCTGATCTTCTGACAAGCCTCTGAGTACAGACCATCAGTGTGAAGAGATCTTCTCTATGTAATTTATTACTGCCTTTCATTGCAGCTAAGTGCAAGGTCATAGCTCAAATAGTAATGTGCATAGAACTGCACTCAGAAAGATGCTTTTGGTGCTTGCTTCAGGGAAGTATGGAGATATGCTTTTTTATTAATAATGTCATACAATTACTCCTTTATACATATAGTATTTATATTCAGCCCTCTACTGACATCAGTGCAGTATGTCCTCTGTTCTAAAGGCCTGGACATTCAGATAGTGTTTGTTGCCCAATGTTAAAATGTACCCAATTCATAAAAAAATAGCAAATAAATCTACAATTGCCTATTGTAGATACTCAACTGTGCAGAAAATAAGGAAAATTTTCCTTCAGACAGTTTAAAGGAATGATATATAAAGCTGGTTTTCATGCTTATTTAAAATTCTGACACTGTCCACAGAAAGTTTAAATCCACAATCCTGCCAATTCTTTGTTTTGGTAAATTCTAAAATGGGACAGTTTTTCACCAGAGAATTCTCTTTGCTGCTAGCACTAATCAATCAAACTTGCAATCGACAGCCAGAATCACTCAGAGGCAAAAAATTGGTAGTCCCAGACAACAGCAGATGATAGAAGAGCAGAAGTGCTGTTTGTAATAGTAATGTTGAGCCAAGCAAATGTGGGAATTTTAAACTATAATTCTAAAATTTTTCTCTGGGTTCATAATTCATTATATTTCCATTAGCATTTGCTTTTCCTCCTTCTCACTATTCTCTACTATCTGTTCCCTATGACAAGTGAGTTTTGACTAATGGCATATTCTTTGTATCATTCTCCAGGGGAAGTTTTCTCAGCAACAGTGCATTAAGCAGGCTCTTCGTGTGGTTGAATTTTGTCTCTGGCACTGAGGAACTAATTCTTTGCATTTCCTTAAACAGCCTCAGTCATTTGGCTCAGCAAAGACCCCTTTGAGACTCTTTCTGTTCCTGCCTTTTTCAGATTGCCAGTAATCACCACGGGAATTTGATGGCACTGTGTTTCTCCAGCACAATTGTATTTAACTCAGGTGCTTTTGGCAGTGCCAGACCTGTTACCTTGAAATCTTTAGTCAATCAGCAGAATAATGTAGTGAGGTAAAGCAATTTGAGAGCAATGGGAACTGTCTATGGTACAAAATGGAATCTTCTGGCAGATGGGGTTTTAACTTAATGGGGATGAATGGTTGTTGCTGGAGATTTTAATTCTTATCAGACAAATTTCACTGGATTTCATTGGTGGTGTTTCTAATCAAGGGGAAAAATAAGATTTAATGGAAGTTCTAATTTTCATTGATTAGCGCAATGTTAAGAAAGAAGTCTCAGCCATTCAGTGTGGGTCACTTTGTTAAGGAAATTGCTTTGTCATCTTTCCTCATTTGCAATACATGGGCTCCTTTTCTTTTTTAATCTGTCCACACTTATGAGGGCAGCTCATCCTACCCTTTAGGTGGCAGCTGTATTAGCTGTCTATACAGAACTGGAATACATCCAATTTTGTGTACATCAAAGCTCCACAGGGCATGAAATTTCTTGTCTCCTTTGGCTGCTTTGGTATTTAGCAAACCTCTGGTGAATCTTGCACAGCCTTCTCCCTGATGAACAGGTTTTATGACATTATGGCATTTCTGTAGCTCACATACTGACATGCCCACAATAAATAATAGAGACTAATGCTGTCCACATAGCACTGTCAGTAAATAATTGGCAATCTACAGTCACTTCTGTATCATTGACACATTAGCTGTACCTAGACAACCAACACACAGTGTAATACACCACTTCCAGAGCTGTACAGTTGTCTTAAAGGATGCTGAACAGGCTGAAAAAAAACAAGCTGGCCTTATTATCTTCTTAGTTTCTTTGGATTTTATCTTTTCTTTCAAAAGTCATGCAGGCTTTTCTGAAGAGCAGCAATGTTGAATACTTACCTTCTTGTATAAACCTTCCAAAACATTCAAGGACTCATTCTAACAGTAATAATGGAAACAGCAGGATGTTTCTACTACTGCATTGTGAGCTGCTGAGCGGATTGATTATTTAACACATTCAGCATTTTTTGGAGACTTGTAGCAACAACATGTAAATAAATTACTTATTCAACATGCTTGTATCAGCTCAATCAGTTAACAGTGACTCAGCATGGTTTTTATCATTAACAGCAAAAGCACTAAGTGGCCAAATTCTATGGCAGCTAATTTGATACTGCTTACAGCATCCTTCCATAAGGACTATTTATGTGAAGATGTGGTTTTCTAGCACAACATTTATGAGAAAGGTTAGAAGACAGAGGAAAAATCTGTTCTAAAGAGAGAAAAGATTATGCAGTTTTATAGCAATCTTCAGCAGAGGTTTTGATATGCTTGTGTCTCTGCATTTACTATTTTAAATTATGGATTATGAAATGTGGGAACAAAGAGCAGTTCATTTAACTAGAGGCACAATCATGTAAACACATAGTTGGAAAGTCTTTTACCTTAAGTAGCCTGTTAATTTTCAAAAAACATTTGGGTCCCTAAAAATGACATAGACAGTCATGAAAGAATTTCAGAGTATTTATGTGCCTAAAACACATGTAATGAACAGGGATTAGGCACTGAGGCATCTTTGAATAGCCTTGCAAGATTACATAAATGTCTAGCCACCTTTACATTTAAAGAAAAGAACAACAAAAAAACCCCAACAAACCAAAACAAACAAAAAACTACCACCAAAAAACAACCACCAAAAAAACCCCAAACTTAGCTTTTTTTTCAAGTAAGAAGCCTTGTATGAAGTTTCTATGAAGACGATTAAAATGATCTGAGTGCAGAGCAAGTTTCCTCCAGAGATCTTACTAAGCATCAATCTTTATCCTTTTTTGTCCACCTTTGACACTGAATGGTTTATCTTCCCTTTTTTACATGCTCCAGTCTGCTTTTTGTGAGCTTGTTTCAGAGAGCATTTGCTACAGGATCAAGCTACAGGGAACAGATTGTGGATGTAGCTGTTGCTGACCTGTTGATGCCTTCTCATTAACGCCCAACTGGTGATGCAAAAGGTCTTTAAATGGTGACCCTGCTGAGGAGAGAGATGAGTGTGAATATCCTTGCAAGCTGAAAAGCCAACGATTCTGCAACAGTCATCTGCAGTAAAAATGGGTTACAGCAAGGGCAAAAGAGGTATTAACAGCCATCTAACAGTTTTCAACTACAATCCTTGGAGCTCAGTTATCAGAAACCTCTGTAATTTACCATTAATCACTGTGTGATGCTTCCTGACCTTCCAGACAAAGATTGATCATGCTGTATGAACACAGAGGATACCAAAGACTATAGGAATAGACAGAGATTTTAGAGTTATACCTCAAATGCCTCGCATTTGAATTAATCATTTATAGCTCTAAAGTAGTGCCAAATTAGCAGTCAGTAAGTGTTTAATCAAGAAGGTAAGGACATAGCCTTCTTCCATTTATTGTCTGAAAACAATTGATAGGCAATGTTTTTAAAAGACAGATGTTCAAAACTGCAGGAAGCTTTTAAAATTCTCCCTCAGCCTGCTTATGAAAGCAAAGGAGAGGCAAGACCCAGAAAAGGTCAGATTTCCAGGCAACAAAATGCTTCTTTACTTCAGTCAGGAACTTGAAATAGCTTCTTGGGAAGCTGAAAGCTTCTTCTATTTTCACTTACTCATCCTGACAGCTGAAAAGAACAACTTCCATCTTCTTGGATTAGTCTCTTCCCTCTCTCTACTTTGCAGTGACATGTTTTAGATTATCCACTCTGATTACAGAGGTCCTGCTTTGCTCCACTGAGCAGCTGATTTCCTGGCTTAATCTATCGACAATGAGTGGTGCAATTTATGCTTAATCCTCAGTGTTTCATTAGCATAGACTCTTAGCAAGCACTGCATGCTCCTGGCTGTTTTTCTTTTCATCCTTGGGTGTTTTACTGTATTTCACACCTGAAATTAATGTCATCTTGGGTAAGACTTCAGATTCTTTACCCTTTGGTTCTTCTAGATGGGATGTCTGAAGTACTAACGGACTATTTATATCTCTCTTCTAAAGATGTAAATCATGTACCATAATGTTGTCCATCTACATAATATAACCTTACCCCTAAAACTTATAAATCCATTGGCCAGTTGCATTCAAATCTGTGTGGCAGCTGTCTCAGAAATAACTCTTAATATTTCATGCAACCAGAGAGAGAATGAGACAAGGATCCCAGTATACCTTCACTGTTAGAAGGTACCAGCAAATCCACAGAGGTTATGCGGCTGTATGAGATCAGGCTTCAAGTTTCAGCTTAAAATCAATCTAAATTCAGCTTTAAATCAAGCTTCATTGCTTCAGCTGCTCTGAAGACCGTGTTTTTAGGTGTGTCAGTGGGCATTAAAACACTAAACAAAGAAGTATTTGCTAAACTACTATAAGTGAAATGGGAGTTTGGCTATAAATACACTGTTTCCCTGACTCTTAAAATCTACCATTCAGGATCCATACCAGTGTTTTAAAAAAATGGAGTGAGAAGACTCAGAAAAGGGTGTGACACCGAAAACAGCACCAACCCAAGTACTTCAAAGTTGGAGTGACACAGACAGTCAGGAAGGAGGGCAGGGAGCCTGAACAACTGCAGCCACCTCCTGAGACTGCAATTGGTACCTCGGGTTGTCCCATGAAAATGGTGAATCATATGAGGGTAAGCCTTTCAGAATTTCCTTAAAGGTTGGCCATGGTATTCCTCTTACATAGTAAAAAAGGAAGAAACAGTCAGCTGATTGTTCTGCTTTGAGGTTTGTTTGATTTTGTGTTGGTTTTTTTTTCATGTGTAAGGCCAGAAACTAACTTGGATATACTTCCTGACTTATTCTTTGGGTGACTCCTGAAAGTCAAGGTGTGGCACACAACACAACACCCTCACTCAAGGAGTGAGAAGCTTTCTACCCATGGTGACACCCTTAAAAAAATAAATATCATAACTAAGGTCCATATCTCATTTTACAGGTAATCTTGTCTGTGGGTAAACTCCAATCTGCTCTGAATTTTCTGGATGGTGGATAATCATTAGGTCAGCATCCTCCCTGTAATTTTTCTTGGTAGTACCAGCTATGACTACTGACACTGCCTAGGCACAGTGGCCACCTCGTTCATGTTGTCTGTTATCTAAAGTGCAAAGGATGTCAGAAGCTGTGGTTCAGGATGCTTTCTGTTTGCTGGCAAATAAACCACAAGGAGAGGTTTTCTACTGAAACCACAGCATCAGAATTTCTTGAAAGATGAATAATAATGTTGTGCCCTCTATGGCCTCAAAGATGTTGGATTTCAGTCTCTCCCATCTTCTTTTAGGAAAATTAAGTTATCAGTCTCCCAGATAAACTGTCTATTAAGGATGGGAATGAAACTTGAGATAAGATTTCTTAGCATTGATTCGGAAACTACTGTTTTTCTGTCATGTCTGTTCCCCTATACTTAATAATTCACATTTTTGTGGTCAAATCCTATCTGAGGGGGACAATGAAGGAAAAAAGTTTGGGTTTTTTAAATTATTTTTTATTATTACAAGGCCTTGCCAGATAGACTAGTGTCATTGAAGATTTAGACATAATAAGTAAAGGACAGCTAGAACTCTGTGAAATTGGGGTAGTTTGAAATTAAAGTCACAATTCATTTTTCAGGTAACACAGGCTGTGTGAATGAAAATACAACTAGTAAGGACTCATGTTATTGAAGGAGGAAAGTTTAAAGCTACCTGTTCTTTGGTACCCTTCTCTGAAATGAAAAAGCCAGCATCTTACTTGGATGTAATTCTTTACCGTTGTTAAATGCCTGGAGGTTAGCTCATGGCAAAGAATATCAGAGGGCTTGCCATGTTGACCATGACAGTCTTATTTTCTCACTAGTCATTCAATTTGATCCCACTCTGCAACAATTTCTCATGGCCATGCATCAATGAATTTAATATATTCACTATCTGTATCCTGCTCAATAGAAACTAAAAGAGCAGGCATGCTGTGGTAGTACAGCAGCCATGTTCTGGTAAGGTTGCATGAGTTTTTCCTCTAAACTTTTAATATATTTTTTTATTTCTCAAATTCTGTATGCCCAGGCTCCCAATGGCAAAGTATATACAGCATGCAAATTTCAACACCTATGCTCAGCACACAGATAGGTTTATTAATAATGACATCACTCTATTTAGAGAGAACAGAGGCATGAATTTGTATGCTTTGATGTCTGAGCCTTGTTCATCTTGTGGGTGCAATTTGCCTGTGAATTTAGCATTCTCTGAGAGTCAAGGGTAAAAGGGTTGTCCTTTTGCTCTTTTTTACTAGACTAAATCACTCACTCTACATATGATACTAGGTATAAATCTCAGGGAAAAGGAGTGTAACTAACTAGCTTTTTTTTGCTGTTTTCTGCCTCTGATGTTAAGGTTTCACTCATCATGCTGGGTTGTCAGAAAATGAACAAAATCATCAGACATGAATATTTAAAATTCTGCTTTGTCTTAAGATTGCTAAATGGCCTTGTTTATGGTAAAAGATGTGCATTTCAAGATATTTTGATGACAGTCTACTATTCAGATATAAAATAATAATTAAAAAAAAAAGATAAAGAGGGATTGAAAATTAAAAATTTCACATCTATGAATAGTTATGTTACTGATTATTTTGTGATGAAAGATGAAAAGACCCAAATCAGGGGAAGAGTTTAAAAAATAGGGGAAGAGTTTTTAAGAGAATATTAGTGTACCACTTAGTCTTCTAGGAAAACAAGGAGAAAACAGGGCTCTGGTTATTCCATATTTGGTGTATGTATTTGAATATTTTCTTGTGAAAGCATAACAGCACAGAACAAAACAACATGCTTGTCTAGTATTGCTGAATATCACACATACATCATTCATGCTTCAAATTAGTAATTTCAGTCAGTTTGTAAACCACTCTAACCATCACTGAGGGACCTGTAGAGATGCAAACTGAATTATATCATGCATCAGAAATAACAATTCTTTTACTATATTAATGAAGAATGTAGTTCAAAAGAAAAATATGTTTTAATTCATTGTTTTAATTAATTTTTGTGTTATTTAGATGATGATATTGGATAAAACTGTTAAAACTCCCAAAATAGATACTTGATAATTCTAGGTAACTATTATGATGAAAGGAAAAAAAAGAAAAGGAAAAAGGAAAATGGAAAAAAACACCATTTTGAATGAAAGAAAGCATTAATGGATTGTAATATTTTGTTACAATAGCATAACTCATTATAGGTTGCATTTACAGCATTAATGCATATTTTATGCTTTTGATTTCCCTTAGGAACATTTGTCTTAGACACAACTAAGAAATGGGATAATCCAATCCAATGAAGTGAAAGTCTTCCTCTCTTTTCTTGTATGATCTGTCCAGCTTGTCTCTTCATGTCATGCTTTTCTTTTAAATGAGAAGAGCAAATCATTGCAGCATTTTATATGAAGAGTTGATTTATATGAGGAATTCCTCAAAATATCTGACAAAATAATGAATAATATTGTTTTTCTATCGATGTCTTGCTTTCAGGAAGAAGGTACAGTATTTGATAATCATTTATCTTTATTGCCCACAGTATAACTCACAAACTAACCACAGTTTTGGGATTTAAGCTTTGGACTTAAATTTCCATAGACATAGGGAGTCACTCTTGAGAGTCCCATAAAATAATGGAATTGGAAGTTAATTAAATTCTTTGCTTCTTAGTCCTCAGTATATCTGCAGGACAAGTTTGTTTGGTTCCTTCTTTATGCATTCTGATAACAACAGTTTGACCATGATTAGTTTTTCATTTCTTGTATTATTGAGCATGTTAGTAAGATATTCATTAAAGGAATTAAAAAAATACCAAAAAGAAAAAAAAAAAAGTTTCTATCTTAGTATTTATTTATCGTTATTTCTCTCTTTAAAACAAGCTTTCTGAATATATCTAGGATGTCAACTCTTGTTATCAGTGTGAGTTACATTATTAGATATCAATGCACATTACTAAATACTGTGGGAAATCAATATGCTGTTGCACCAAAGTACTTTATTTTTTACACTCTTGTAGTTGTTTTACCACTGAATCCAGCAAAAACTTGTCTTCACCAATGTAATTTGTAGGTTTTTTTTAAAAAACTTTTATATGTGAACTCCAGGTCATAGGGAAACATTAAAAGAAGTTTAAATATTGGAGTTTACAATATTAAATTTGCGAAGATCATTATGACCTCACTGATAAATAAAAAAGGGTGACTTGAGAAGATTGAATTTGTAGTTTATGTATTGAATAAAGCACTAGAAACCCCAGAGTATATTCTTATTAGCATAATTCTATCCTGTAGAAAGTGGTAACAATTGCATTTGAATTAAGTCATTTATAAGACATTAAATAAATCTAGATCTATACAAAAGATTATTAATATTAAAAGATATTAATGGTATACGCCCCAGACTTTGTATCACTGTCTCTAGTATTTTGGTGATCCACCGAGTCAGATGCCTCTTTCACTGGTACTTTCATCTGCTTTTAAGCTCTAAATTGCAAAAAAGCCCTTACATGACATCTGGGAAAAATTCCTGCTTGTATCTGCCCTTCTTAGAAAGGAGGAGGGGGGAAAATAGCATCAGTGGTCTGCCAGCAGCCATTCAAAAGGGAATGTTGAAGGAAAAAGGATAAAGAATAAAGTCTCTACAACACTGTGCCTTAAGGCACAAGAAGAAGAAGAAAAGAAGCAACATGCTGAAGGAATTTTTCAGGGAGATATGGCAAGAAGGGCATGACTTTAAGAACATAAGCAAACAGGAAAGACAAGTTGACTGTTAGAGAAACATAAAGAGAAAAGAAAATGTCTATTTCTCACAAAAATAAGCAGTCTTAAAGACAGCTGCAGATGAAACTCTTATTTTTCAAGTTGTTGCCTGAGATATGATTGTTATTGAATTAAAAAAACTCTATGAAAATCCTAAGTAAAAATGTGCAAAGTGCTATGTAAAGTGCTTTGAACCTTTTATGCCTAGAATTCAGATGCCCAGATGGGAGATGTTGGATGTAATGCCTTTATTTATTTAATGTCTAACACATCTTGTGAATATGGTGTGATTTCAGTTTCCTGCTGTTAGCTCACAGTACTCCCTCTACAGACTTGGCTGGAGCACATTCTGCTATCACATCGTTTTGTGTTGCAACATCAGCACACCCTTTGAATAGTTCTGCACTTGGCATTCTCAGAAGTTCTCTCTTAATACATTTTTATCAAGTATCTCTCCATCAAAATCAAGCATAATTAGTTACTGGCATCCTTAGTTTGAGTATAAAAATATATCTGCCACTTTAAGCAATTGTTTGAATATATAATCTCAATATAGAGTGCTCAATACAAGAAGAGCATTCAGTAGAAGGTCGCTGCACATATGGTCCAAGGTATGGATGACAAGTGACCTGTCCTTAGTGGAACCTATCAAAGACAGCTCTTAAGCAAAGGTTTAAAAATCCCATTAATTCCATTTCTAAAATATAAGACTGACCCCTGAAGCCAGGGCAGGAATATAGCAAGTCTGCAGGGAAATCTTCTGTCTCTAGCATAACTCATTCTCCACACCTTTGCACTGGTACTGTCTAGTTTGAGGCAAATTGAGAAGTTTGAAAGTCTGGAACTGTAAATGTAGGAAACTCTATGAAGAACTTAGAGAAAATTAAGCAAACAGTGGCTTTTATTGTATCTTGTATTACTTACTCATACAAGGACAAAATGCTTAACTTATAAAAAGAAATTTATTAGTATCTGCTAGAGGAAGAAACTTAGAAGTTTAAGTCGAATTCATCTTCTGACTGCAACGTTTCAGAAAGGTTTTCTTCATTAATTATCTAACCTTTTTAAGTCTCACAATATGTACCTACTCCAGACGACAGTATGAATGGAGTTCCAGAATTCGCTTGGATTTGTGGTTTGCTTGGAACATGACAAAATATTAGGAAGTTATTTTTTATTTGGTGGAAAATGGGAGTAGAGAACTGAGCAGTAACTCTGGAATTCAAATTTTACTGCTATGAAAAACTCCTGCTCTGACCTGTGTGATTCTCTTGCTTTTCACTTTTCAATTCCCTTATAAACAGGAGGAACTGAAATGCTGCATCGCAAATGAAAATCAATTGCATATATATTACAGAAGTGCCATGACATGGAGTTAGTTTTTCAATAGTCTAGGATTTCTTTTAAACTAAGTGCTTACTTCCTTCAAACTGCAGACCAGATGTTGCTAAATAAGATGTCACCAAATAAAACATCTGGGGGTTTTTTTGCAAGAAAACCTCTTTTTTTTTTTTTTTTTTTTTTTTTCT